>JAHPZR010056026.1:152500-260000 GCA_019787425.1 Platygyra sinensis | reverse complement strand
TATGAAAGGGTAGGGATTTCACAAGTTGAGGTATATAAAAGGGTAGGGAAATCGGTCATTTAGGCATTTAAAAGGGCCTCAAATTATGATTTTTCGAATATATGCCCCTTATGAATGTAAGCGCTACATGAAAATGAGAAAAGGATACCTTTTTTGAATAAAAGGTGTATAAAAGGGGTACCTTTTCTCCCAAAATGGTATATAAAAGGGTAAGGGGTTGGACCTTGGGGCGGAGCTTCTCCGTATTAAACTTTGTTAAGTACCCCCCCCCCCGGGTACAGGCTTCACAGAAGCCGCCAACGCTGCTATTTGTGGACGGGTTGTTCAATTCTGGATGAAAAATGCATGGACAAACGCAGTCAACACCGCCTCCCCTCCCTAGCACCTGAAATTTGCCAATATTGCCTTTAAATTTTCCCTATCGTTTCCGAGAAATGCCAAGGTAAGAACGCATGTACATCTTCCGCGTTAACATGTTTCGACCAGCTGACTCATCATCAGTATGGCATGAAAAGGAAATAAACGCCGCTATTCCTTATTATGTGAACCGTGAAGAAGGGCAAAAAAATTATCAGATCGGTTTTATTCAGCGCCACTATCTTAACGAAGAGCACTAAAATAATATACTGTGCATTTTTCTCCTTGTTCGAGCTAGAAAACCGAACATACAAGAACAACAACAACAGCAGGTTTCATCGGGAAGATCGTCCTTTATGCCACACCCATGCAGGCAGATAGCGGATGTCGGATTTGCTTTGTGTCTTTAAAAAAGAATCGTCCCGAATTGTTCCTATGCGCGGTTGTTGTGTAAGTCTCCCAAGGGAGGAAGAAAACAAGATTCCCAGTACTCAAAGAATTGTAAATGCCTAATAATGCTGCATGATCTAATTATCGATTTGTACAATATGTGTTGCGTGTCGGGTTCGTCTATAAACACGCTCTCCAGCTACGACAGCTACGAATGATTTGTGGGGTCATTTCACATTAATTGACTAATTATGTCAGTCAAATTTGTTAATCGTGTATTCAAAGGAAGTTTTATAGAAATCATCTGCAGCCCACCCAAGAGACAAACACATTCCATTTTCCTTTATTATTTGGAGTTCTTTTCCATAACATTTCTTGTCTCTTTTTGTCAGGAAATTAAGGTGTAAGGAGAATTTACCCTTTTAGTATGATATTCTGTTTAAATCCATGTATTATATTTTAGCAATGCTTTCTGTAAAAGCTTTCATAATGTCGAATTGCTCTGTTTAAGAAGACATACCATCTACTACAATTGAAAAGCGGAAGATATGTTTTAAAATGAGATTCTGGAAATTCGTCTTCTTGAGATCTAATCATCGGGCCGCCACTACTGTCGCATGTTGTTGAAAGGCGTTTTATTAATTAGTAGGATGAGATAGAAATTCCGCCCTGACGGCCAACAGATAATTAAAATTGTTACTTAGGTAACGTATGGAAAAAGTTTAAGTTTTTATTTTGGAAAAGCGAAACAGGTCTGCCAATGCAGAGAGAAGCCAGAGTGTATTCTAATTATAAAATCACGAATTTTTGACATAGCATTGAAAAATTGATGACGAAATCGTTTAAGCTCATTCTCGGGACCCGACGAGCGTTCTCAAATGTCCTCACGAAATAGCATAAATATACATCCTTCAGTTGAAGTTTCAAGATAAGCCCTGTGAGTTTATGTTTAACATCTGGTGAACCACAGCCTCGGAAACATTTTGGTTGCAGAGGAAATCCGTTTCGTCTCTCAGGCAACTCAAGCTGGTTATTCCTGTTTGAATTATTCTCGCGGAATTAGCCGTCGAAGGGCGGAAAGAACACAGGTAACATCTTGATGATATCATTTATATCATTGTTACATTTGAAGTCGAGCTCCGAAGCATACAGGCCTTGGGAGCGAATCACAGAGATCATAGTCTGTTTTACCGAAGTGCTAGCATAAGTACAACTTCTATAAATTTTGGTCTTTGTGGGCATGTCGGCTAAGCGAAGAGTCAATTTTAAAAGTGCCTTGCAATAATAGTTAGACTGTTAGAATGTTGAAAGATTTCGATAAAATTTCATAAAATATTTTAGACCAGGAATCCGCAGTTACCTTAACATAACACGGCAGAAATCAATTTCTCTTTGAAAAGCTGTTTTAAAATCATAAACCACTCAAAGTAAGTGTTTACCCAAGCAAACTTGACTCCGTGCAAATCGAAAAGACAACTTGGTCTCGTACTGACTAATACATCGACAGAAAAAGAATGTATTCAGATATATTGTACCTTCTCATTAGTATGGTACATTTTGGGAACCTCTCGTGGCATCTTTTAAAACGCTTTAGGAGGACATTAGGAACTATTTCGTTACTGGTTTGGAACTTAACCTGTAGGAAGTTGACATTAGTTTTAACCCTTTGACTACCTTCGAGATGAAAACATGAACATCAGTTTTATTCTTTTCCTTAATGTCCAGCTTGATGTATGTGAAA
The DNA here is from genome assembly GCA_019787425.1 of Platygyra sinensis. NCBI lineage: Eukaryota > Metazoa > Cnidaria > Anthozoa > Scleractinia > Merulinidae > Platygyra > Platygyra sinensis. The sequence goes on along the minus strand of JAHPZR010056026.1, from coordinate 257,512 downwards.
AGAATCATATTGTACGTGTAAAGTGTTCGAAATTGATTGAGTTGCACGTGCACTATACATCATCCGTCATTCTGTCGAGGAACGCTTCATCAGCAATTGCCAATCTGTAACAAACAACAACCTCCTATACTCATTTTTTTATGACCCCATGGCAACTATGAAATAATAGCCAACTGATCACGGATCTTAGGCTTCATGGTTAGGTTAGAATAAGAACAATACTCTGTTGTAAGCCCTTCCTCTATAATTTCTACATTTGATTCCTTATCACCACGTTAGTACCTGACACAACCAAGGTTAGCGATCCTATAATGATTACAAATTAAACCTTATTCGAATTCATTGTTTCGATTGGCGTTTTGGTAACAGGGGTGCTATTAACTGCATTTTTGTGTGTCTGGTGAACTTTTTAACGACTTACGTTTTAGAATATACAAGAAATTTGTAAACAAAACAATCTCTAAGTATTTGATGGCGGGTAGCTATAGCATTGCTGCTTACAAATGGGGGTGATTATGGACTTCACAGATTCTAGAATAGGCGCTGCTTAAGTAAGAAAAAAATGGACAAGGAAAGCAGCTCACCGTCTGTGGTAATATGATGTTAGCCGCCTTGGCTGAGCTGTCTTTGTCTCCATACTGACACAGCATGAACGGATAGTTTGATGACCCCCCACCCCCCAAAAAAAAATGCACAAAGAAATCATACAATTACATACGTGTCGAGGACGCAGGTTTTAATACCAATTGCAGGTAAGTAAAGAACATTAGTTCTTCTTCTGGTTTAGTTAGTCAGAGACAACCTTTTCCATATTCATCAGTGACTGAACTGTGTGATAAAGAAACTGTGCTCGAAATTTGTCATCTGTAAAACCTCCTGACAGCATCATGGCTGTCTGATACGAAGCAAGCCAAGACAAACCTCCTCAGAATTAAGGCCGGTAAACATTATTTTTTGTTGCTGGGAAGTGATTCTTTTATTGTCCACAATGATTCAATCTTCAGAGGATTTCGAAAACATTTTTCCATCTATGCTGATTTCTTATCCACTAGAACCAGTTTGATAATCTCTAAACTGTCTTTTGGAGAAGTCTAAATTCTTTTTAGTATTTTGTCGCTAATTAGTGTCAACCTTCAACTTTGTTTATGCACCCCTGTCATGGAACGGAAGTTTCATTAATCAACCGCATTTGCATTCACAATGACTATAAATTTATGTTGCTGGTAATAACTTTGCTCATATTAAACGGCGAGAAAAATTTCTTTTTTTGCTGTAAAATATGTTGGTTTAATTGCGTTAAGCCGTGTTAATTATCTTAGAAATCGGTCCAAAGAAAATAAACGTAGCTTGAAATTCGTACGTCGCAATTATTCAAACTTCGCGATGAAATAAGGAAGGGAAATGAAATAAATGAGCTATAGAATTGTTGTTTTTAACTAAACTTAAGAAATTCACAATACTTTAAATTTAAGTTGCTGGTAATAACTTTGCCGCATATTAAACGGGGAGAAAAATTTCTTTTTTGCTGTAAAATATGTTGGTTTAACTTACGTCACACCTCCCCTTAAGTAAAGCCGTGTTAATTAATTATCTTGTAAATCGGTCCAAAGAAAATAAACGTAGCTTGAAATTCGTACGTCGTAATCATTCAAACTTCGCCGCGATGAAATAAGGAAGGAAAATGAAATAAATGAGTTATAGATTTGTTCTTTTTTAACTAAACTTAAGAAATTTCCATGCAATGTATGCCGACTAAACTCATCTGTATTTATGGAGATTGTGCAGAGCGAGTACTAAGAAGACATTGCAAATTGCTTCCGTCGTACTGCAAGCTGCAAGTTTGTGGTAGTCATTTCAATTAAATCAGGTACTATGAGGGAAAATGTTTTTTCATCCACCAAGCTTTAGTCATAAGCTTGAGGGTAAACATGAACTGATAAATTGACTTCAAGATATTGCTATTATAAGAATAAGTTTTAAACTATAAGATAAATATTTTGCATGTCAAAAAAAAAAAAGAAGAAGAAAAGGAAGGAGGGAAGTCATATCCAAAGGGGCAAAATGTTCGGTTCATAAGTCTCAATTTTCCGAATGTTAAAACAATTGGTCATTTTGTTTTATTAAGAGTTTTATTAAGAATTTATCTTCCTCAAAAAAAGCTATATTTTCAGACAAACCACGCCTGAAATATCGTGATAGTCCCCTGTTAAGTCAACATTGACGGCTAGCTAGGTGGCAAGGGAATTTCCTGCTTATAAGAACAAATGGTAACAGACATATCTGATCACACTGTCGGTTTAATGCTGGATTTATATACAAAAAGAACAATAGCGAACACAATTTCACTTGACAAAACCCACACCAAGCTCTCATTTTAAACTGCCCTTTTTACCTTTAAAAACAAACTCCTCACGATTTTTTAGCGCACGAGAAAAGCGTGTTTACCACGATGTATTGTTGCTTCTGTACGTGAAGCAATTTTACGAGACCTGCCTCAGTCTCCTTGTAAAGTCAACAGTTTGCTTTGATTACGGAAGGTGTAGGAACCGATGTGGGCAATCCTTAAAGTCCTCTAGAACAGACTGGAATATTCAGTGCAGGCAAATTTTCATGATTCTCCGGCTGCCCGTTTTCATGATTCTCTGCCCTTTTTCATGACAAAATTAAAGTGGGTGGGGGGAAGGAATGGCGAAGCTAGCTATCTGAAATTGTTATAAAGGACAAAATAAAGCAAGTACGAAATATAACCCAGAAAGAAAATACCAGAACTAATGAAACAACATTGTCAAAAACAACAAATATTCTAATTAAAGCAAGCCAAATCAACAGATTTTAATTTGGCATAGCTTCCAACCATTGTTTTTGTGCCTACAATTAGCTTTAGTCTTCTGTGGCCGACAAAGCCCTTATGGGAGATTTTACCTAAAGATAAGTTTGTATTCAAAGCAGTTTTTAAAGCAAACGAAGCAGAAGAAGCATATGAAGAAGAAGCCTTTGTACCTGATTCTAGCAATGTCGACATTAGGTCTCGATCTGATAAGGTATAGTATTTAAATATTATTTATAGCTTATAATCTGATAACCCTTGAACTATCCAAGCTTGGAAGGTAAAATTAAACTTATTTTCTTTTCCAAAAAGATGCATATTGCCTGACATGCAAGTCCCACATAGGGAGACAGATTACTATGTTCATTTTTGTGCATAAGAAGCTCTTCTCAAAATAGAATGCAATCTTTATCTAAATAATGCCTTGATGAGATACCTGACAAGAAAACACAAAAAGCAATAGATATTTAGAGATCAACATAACCAAACAGAAGACTATGTTGATTTAAACCTGATGGGTTGTCGAGAAATGCATTGTTCTTGTCTCCTTTTGGAGCAGATTACTGAGTCCAAGCAGGAATCCTGGGATATAACAGGCAAACCGAAGCACTTACCTAAGTAATTTTCATTCTTTTTCATTCATTGTCATTATGACAGCCTTGATACCTAGGAGGAGAATTTAACCATGTACAGTGCCTCAGTCATAATATCTTTTTCTGGTTACGGTCCTGTAATTAGTAAAAAGGGTATGGATGGAATTGAACTAAAACATTCCTTCTAGCAGCTACTAGGGACCATTCTTTTGATGGGTGTCGCCCTAGAAAGTGTTATCTTACTGAGAAAGCGGGTCAAACCTTTTCACCGATAATAAAATAACAAATTTATCAATGAAAGTTTGATTTTATTCTTTCTCCATCATTAAACAGCAATAAAATTCAATACTCAGATGCTTTATAATTGGATTAGTACGTATACCTAGCTTTGCCTATGCGACACGCGAGTAGACCACCCCAAGTTTAGGGAACTCTGTCTCAATTGTCGACAGCAAATGTCGCATACGTAAAGGATTTTTTTTCTTGTCGTTCTGTTTACGATGCAATCGTTGTTTAACCCTTTTTCTTTGCTGATACCAAAAACTGAAGCCAAGTGTTTTGGTTAAAATGAATGGGTAAATGTGTTGAGAAGTTTTTACTTTCACGCAGATTGGGGATACATTTCACATTTTCCGTGCATGTCGCGTGTCGAAAAATTAATCTGCGTGTTAATCAATCAAGTGAAAATTCAAGTTTTGACTTGTGTTGCAGTTTGAAAATTCCGCTATCCACTTCACACTGAAATGGAATGTCTAAGCGGGGATTGAAATCAAATTTTCTCTGACGAATTCCATTACTTGGTAACTGGTACGATCCGAACGCTTGACCTGTTCTGACTGCAGTGGCGCCCCTGTACCTGTGAAAACAAATGCCCTTTTATTCCAGTTCAGACACTGAACGAGTGAGCCAAATAGTGTCGCTTTGTTTTTAAAAGCGCTTTTTACTCTGAAATTGCCTCTTTCCATCAAGGAGTATAATGGTTAACCATGCAGCAATTACAGTCTGTCAAAGGAACCTAAGTGACAAATTACTTGGGTTAACCAGTGGGAACTAGCATGCATACCCTGATAAGTAGCAACCATTGGTCGTTCCATGCTCCGAAATCCGCGGCAAATTCATCCTTTAGTTTGGGGCCACCTGGCTCAAGAGGGTTTAAACTTGCTTAGATCTCAGTTAGATACCAGTTGAGTACGCCGGTCTCTTTCAACAAAAGAATAAGGAATCTAGTCTAGTTCACAAACTTGTATCGTTGGAGTCTCAACTTCGCCTGACCAAATGAGGCCATTAAAGTGTTGTTCGTATTCTCTCGAGTCGTTATTTCAACGCACAGAGAGGGTGTAATATACAAATACTGGCACACTTGTGAACGTTTACTGATGATTTTTAATATCTACCGGATAACTTAAATTCTGACAACTTTCCACCTGATTTTTCTTGTATATTAAACTAAGTTTACGTCAGACACACAATTAGTCAGAAACAATACCACAGTATCAGACTGGGAGAGCAATTGAAATCTTCTCCTATGGAAAGAGGTCTACTACATCGCCAGACACCTTCCTTCAACAAAGGACTTAAATCCAGCGGAGAACGTTGTCTTTTCTCGTGAGTTTACTTTTTTCGTCTCTTTATTGTTGTTAACACGCTATTTCATTAAGAGCTGCTTTGTACGCGCGCCTATTCAGTTCTAGTGTCATGATGGTAAAAATCGTACCTAAATATAACTCTTAGTTTTGCCATTTGATGTCTGAATGCTTCGACACAATCAACATTCTTTGATTATCTTTCATTCTCTATGTACTCCAACTATCAACAGCTGCTGGATTTTCGAATCTGCATTGATAACCTTTTTCAAACTGAGATCAAAGGCCTTATGCCCAGATCAGACTTGCTTGCAGTTTCAAGACACGTGGAAATTTTTATGTAATGAGTAAATGTTCCATCCTCAGTATAACGTCCTTCCGTGAGGTCCTAAATTTAGATCAATCCCGCCGTCACCCCCCCGGCTGTTTAAAGCAGGATATAGCTCTAACAATCACGATTAGCGGTAACTTTGCGGTCAGCTTTACAAGTTATCGGAATAATTTCTCTCTTTTGTCAGCCCGAATATACTGCTTAAATTTCATTCAGACAATGTAAATTTATCTTAAATTAGCAGCAAAGAGCGCTTTACAATGACAAAAATAAATGAAATACATCGTTTGAATTTAATCCGCTTTTAAACACGAGGACCAGCCTAGTTGAAAAAATGAGCATTACCGTAGTTAAGTATGCCACAAAACCACACCAATCAGCGAGCGATTTCAACTTGTCTGTTCGGTATTCCCAGAACGTTATATACCTTCCGCTAACACAGCACGCAAGGTTATGGGGCATCTTAGACCCAGGCCCAAGTAAATATTTCGCATATTCCTTACTGGTTGTCTTAAAGATAATCACCATTGGTCCGTGGACAAAGGTAAGGTTTGGAAATTCGATGTTTTAAGAAACGTGCTCAAAGCTAACAATCTACTTTTAGTTTCACGAAGGGCCAAAAAAGTAAAACTAACTTATGTACTCTTACTACGTTTGACTCAACAAAAACCCAGGTAAATTATATATACCATTCACCTTATTGCTAAAGGGCTGAGGGTTGTACAGTTTGCATAGAACTGATCATGATTCTAGCTTGATTGAAGAACTTCCGATTATTGAAGCAGGTCGGTGATTATTATGGAGCTTAAATAATGAAGACGCCAATAACAAAATGAATTTCGCAGTTGTCTATATCTATTGAATGCACCTATCGGCCTCAGAACTTGTTCAAGCGAAGTTTGCTAACGCTAACCCTAATTTCCAAATAAAGGAAAATTAATTAGATATGAAAAATTCGTTCACGTTCTTCAAAATATCCAGAAGTTAGTCACTTCACTTCGTTGTTTTGCAGAGGACGGCTGAGAAATGTAGAAAGATTTATAACGCACGTGAAAAGCCATTGGTTCTACTTATTAAAAAATTTCTTTGGTTGCCGTCGTCGTCGTGGGTTGTTCAAGCCTCCCGCTTATTTTCGAAAATTGAACAACCGCAAATATTGACTTGTTTACCCTAATCGAAATCAAAACATACATTGGTGGTTCTCATGCTTTTGCTCTTTTTCTGCTTAAATTTTAACTACTTGATAGATCACTTCTGACCGATTTTCCCCACTGCCTTGGGAAAGTGTTCTTTTTTTTATTACTTCATCACTGCTCGGCGTAGAGAGTTAAAATGAAACTACTTGCAAGGTCAAACCATAAAATTTTCTATCTGGACTAAATTTATGTCTGAACTGCGGAATTCAACACGAAACAACGAGAACACTACCAGCAACAGCAATAACACCAACAAACGAAAACCACTGGAAAAAAAATAACAACTAAGACATAAACAACTTTGAACGCATCGTGCCCGTGTCGGCACAACCTCGTTCCCAGGGTCTTTTCCCCGGCTTGGGGGCGGGGCGGGAAACTCGCTAAATTATTACACCCAGGATTTCAGGGTGTAAGATGGACACGTGACCAGCCGATGCCAGGGTCTTTTCCCGCCCCACCCCCAAGCCAGGGAAAAGACCCTGGGAACGAGGTTGAGTGTCGGCAGTACTGGAGTCAGTGGTATTGAAGTTAAATGCATGCGCGTTGGGCCCTCGTAGTCGGCCGAGTGCTGTCATCTGTAATTGCTCTCCATCGTTATGTTACGATTTGTGTCATCGGTTTACTTCAGAGTCACATTTCACAGGTAACGGGCATGCTTCCAAACGTTTTCCTATGACTTAATTTGTTTGGCTTCATCACTTAGTAAATCGGGTGAATTTAAAAATTCGACGGTATGCACCGTGAACTCAGCAAATATTGTCCAATTTTTTGATTCCCCAAAATCTTTGTTAACGGGCCGGACCTTGCTCAAGATAATTTTAAAAATAGCAGTAAGGACGGGGTGGACGAGAGAGCAGAGTAGTGATTGATTGATAAATTAATTTGTGATGTTATTTTGAGGATTATTGTTTTAGACCACGCGTGGAAAAGCATCGATTATCAATTTCGGGGTTGCACGTGTGCCCCAGCTCTCTCACAGAGAAACGCAACACCGTAATTTTATCCACAAAAAATGTTAATTATTACAAACTCCTTATCTGGTTTGCATTAAATGAGTAAAGTTTATAAGGGTCAACAAAGAACCCAACAGTAAGTAAACATCTTTGGGACAAATTAAACTGCTCTTTGAAGCGACGAGAGAAGAGATAATGAGAAATGTTTTATGTTAGGACCACCTACCACCATCCAATCTCATGGATTTTATTGATTACAGGCAGAAATATTGGAGTTATACAATTTCATCTGTGGCCAATTTTTCCTTGTGTCTCGATCGGCAGTGAAGTAAACGTTCAATTCTTTAATTTGAAAATATTTAGAAAGAAAAGTCTTAGATTTCCAACAGTGATTGAAAGCTAATTTCTTCGTACATTAGTACTGCATTTTCAAGCCGTCATGTAGGAGGAATTGAGAAACTAAACTCGTCAACTGAAGGATTCTCTTGATGTTCTCCACCCGCCAGAGAAAATTGAGTCAACAAGATTTCAGAAAGTAAGGACGTCGAGAATCTCGAAAGAAACAGAAGCTGTTGTTTCGATTGCACTGCGAGAAAAGCAGGAGCTCTGGATGGGCAACAAATGGCCAGCATTTTAAATGACAAGCGACAAATGGTCGTAAATGTTGACTGACAAATTTGGCCTTTGTTCCCCAAGCACACGGTCAACTGGCAAATTGTCCAACTTTAAAATTATTACCTATTTAATCCAGATCTTCTCGAGTCCTTTGTCAAATTGCGTTTCTCCAAAATGTGTGATTACTTTTGTCAATCCCCTTATTCCGCTCCTCATGTAGACTTGACGACAACGGATACCTTCAGACGAAAACTACTAAGTCGGTCAAAAATAACGATTACAACCTCTAGCTCAAATTTACTCTGGCAGCACATGGAATATTGCTTTGCATGTAATAAGTGATTGTTTGCTTTCCACCCAACATATTTATAGCGTGTTCTTTACGGAGGCTCGACGGTGCGCGAAAGCGCGCGAGAGGATAAACTGGCGCGCAAGGCCGGCGCGCCCTATACTGTTTGCTCTGGGATCGACAGTTGGGCAAGCTCAGAATATAACTTGTCCTTATCAATATTGCAAATATTTATCTTAATGTTAGACCTGACTGTATTTGACCGATTAAAAAAATACCATCTACCCTTATAACCTATCGTAATAGTTATTCGTTATCCGTTCTGTCTGTAATGAAATGATAGTAACAAGAAATTGGATTTTGGGGGAATTAATGTCATCAGTGCATTCGTGCAATCACTGTTTCTCTTGAATACTAATGCAAAACACTAAAAGTTGCACAAAACTGTACGCAGACCAGCTTCGCCTTTGGGGAAAAAAACGCCTAGCTTTCGTTCTTTGCTTTCCTTCTTAATCGCTGACAGCTATTCTCCGTGAACGTGCCTTGTAAACCATACTTTGGTCATGAGAAATGAAATACACAAACAAGAAGGGTCACAGTATTTTTAGCGACTCCCTGGCCTTTTTTTCCACAGATAGTTCTACGCGTGCCCGAGAAACGAAATCCACGTTCCTGAAATTCTTTTTTGAACTGACGATACCAGATCTAGCCATGATTACGTTGCAGAACCAGAAGTATTAATCAAGGAAGATCTTTCAGCAATCCGCCTTGTCAAAACTTACCCAACTTAAGTTTGGTGCTAGTCAATTTGAAGTGTTCTAATATTTGCTCTATGAACAGTCCCAAGCTATTTTATCCATTGCTTTGTGCATTTTGTTTGATCGATTCTATAGAGACCTCGCTCTCAGATACGTGCTCTGCTAGCAGAACATAAATGCACCGCTTCATTTCCTTTCGTCCAAAGATTATCTGCAGTAAGAAATCCCGCTGGAGCCCCGCGTCGTGTCAACAGACCACCCACCATGAAACCGACGTGTACGAAATCATGTGTGGTGAACGTAAACTCCGTAGCGCCAGAGTCACGCCCCTTCTAATCTACTTCCCAGTACAGTATGAACCTTTCTCATTTACAAGACCCTGGGATACAAGTTACCCCCGTCCGATATCAAGTTCCCTGTACTCTCCATGCTGCGGTAGCCACCACAGTCATGCAGTGAACGTCTCTAATTTTAATACATCATGGCCAAAAGGAAAGAAAAGCAAAAGAGTCATTGCTAGAGCGATCTTCAGTTACATAAAAAAAATAAAAATACTGAAATAACGATTATTTACCCTCGGCAGTATTTATAGCACCAGCGCTAGTGGGGCTGAGGAGTTGCCGAGCAAACACCGAAACAAATATTTCAAATTGAACTTAACATTGTTAAGAATCCCAACTGGTCGGAGGCAAACCAGTTGGCTATATGCAAGTGTGGCCGAGGATTTGAACGCGGGACTACCGAGAAACAAATCCAGATAGTGGCGAGAGCGGGACTCGAACCCGGGACTACCGGATTGCGAGTTCAGCACGCTGACCACTCGACCACTCGACCACGCTGCCTCCTGTGTCAGATTGTTTCATTTCTGCGGTTGTGTATCGTTTTAAGATTTTATATTATCATGCCTTGATCGAGCAGGGGCACCCAACGAGAATATAGTTCAAAACCACTTACACATAGCATTGTTAAACGTGTTTTAGTATTTAAACGGTGAATGTGGGCATATTTTTATCCCCTATAAATGTTCAAATTTGTTCTACAAATGTTCCGAAAATTCTAGATCTCAAATCGTCTTCCGAACAGATATTTTTCCGAAAATTGTCGTCGGGTGCCCCTGATCGAGCTTGACTAATAAATCTGTTTCCATCTGTCTTCCGACTAGTTGCCCCCGGGCATATTTCCCTTTTCTTACGATCGCTTTTACGTATGCAAGGTGTCAAGGATGTTGCGCTTCTTTTGGTTTTGATTTTGTAATTCTTGTGATCTCAGTGCGTGTTTTTTAAAAGGCCCATTCATTTGGTTCCGCCCAATTCAATTTGTACTGAAACGACGATTTTAAGCGTGTTTAGATTACCCAGACAGGGTCGTTTTGTTCATCCGAGCTAAGGTCGTTTTTGGCCACACGACAAAGCACGGGCCAGACAAACTTAACGTTTTTTAGGGAGACGCTCTAGACGAAAGTGCTTCAGAAGGAATCGGTGACCTTTTGAGTATTTATAACTGAATAAGGCTTCAGACGGAATGAAACAATTCGCCGTGAGCTGTAGATCAGTTTATTGGCCTGGAATGATAAGAGAAAAAAAAGCGAAAACAAATGAGATTGATCCCAAAGACAATTCAGTAAATCTTCACAAATTGACCAGGAGTAATGCGTCAGCATGTTTTAACAACAAACAAAGAATTTCCTGTATTTGATGCGAGTTTTGATTCACTAGAAAAACATTCTATTAAGCAGATTACGACATTTAAGCTGGATAATTTAAATAGCTAATTTCTTAGATACGTGAATCTATTGATTGCTGTCGACCCATGGAGAATCATTTGTGTCTTTCACAATCTGATCGAATCTTGTTCGTGTGTTGAAAGCTTCCACTTCGTTCGGTAACGTTTCAAGTAAATGACTCATTCATTTTGGGTACTTTTTGTTCTCCATAAAGCAATTCTCAGCCTTCTGGTTTTATACAAATACAAACAGTACGTCCGGATTTTTGACACCCGGTGTGGTAGGGGAAAAGGGAAATATGCCCGGGGGCAACTAGTCGGAAGACAGATGGAAACAGATTTATTAGTCAAGCTCGATCAGGGGCACCCGACGACAATTTTCGGAAAAATATCTGTTCGGAAGACGATTTGAGATCTAGAATTTTCGGAACATTTGTAGAACAAATTTTGAACATTTATAGGGGATAAAAATATGCCCACATTCACCGTTTAAATACTAAAACACGTTTAACAATGCTATGTGTAAGTGGTTTTGAACTATATTCTCGTTGGGTGCCCCTGCTCGATCAAGGCATGATAATATAAAATCTTAAAACGATACACAACCGCAGAAATGAAACAATCTGACACAGGAGGCAGCGTGGTCGAGTGGTCGAGTGGTCAGCGTGCTGAACTCGCAATCCGGTAGTCCCGGGTTCGAGTCCCGCTCTCGCCACTATCTGGATTTGTTTCTCGGTAGTCCCGCGTTCAAATCCTCGGCCACACTTGCATATAGCCAACTGGTTTGCCTCCGACCAGTTGGGATTCTTAACAATGTTAAGTTCAATTTGAAATATTTGTTTCGGTGTTTGCTCGGCAACTCCTCAGCCCCACTAGCGCTGGTGCTATAAATACTGCCGAGGGTAAATAATCGTTATTTCAGTATTTTTATTTTTTTTATGTAACTGAAGATCGCTCTAGCAATGACTCTTTTGCTTTTCTTTCCTTTTGGCCATGATGTATTAAAATTAGAGACGTTCACTGCATGACTGTGGTGGCTACCGCAGCATGGAGAGTACAGGGAACTTGATATCGGACGGGGGTAACTTGTATCCCAGGGTCTTGTAAATGAGAAAGGTTCATACTGTACTGGGAAGTAGATTAGAAGGGGCGTGACTCTGGCGCTACGGAGTTTACGTTCACCACACATGATTTCGTACACGTCGGTTTCATGGTGGGTGGTCTGTTGACACGACGCGGGGCTCCAGCGGGATTTCTTACTGCAGATAATCTTTGGACGAAAGGAAATGAAGCGGTGCATTTATGTTCTGCTAGCAGAGCACGTATCTGAGAGCGAGGTCTCTATAGAATCGATCAAACAAAATGCACAAAGCAATGGATAAAATAGCTTGGGACTGTTCATAGAGCAAATATTAGAACACTTCAAATTGACTAGCACCAAACTTAAGTTGGGTAAGTTTTGACAAGGCGGATTGCTGAAAGATCTTCCTTGATTAATACTTCTGGTTCTGCAACGTAATCATGGCTAGATCTGGTATCGTCAGTTCAAAAAAGAATTTCAGGAACGTGGATTTCGTTTCTCGGGCACGCGTAGAACTATCTGTGGAAAAAAAGGCCAGGGAGTCGCTAAAAATACTGTGACCCTTCTTGTTTGTGTATTTCATTTCTCATGACCAAAGTATGGTTTACAAGGCACGTTCACGGAGAATAGCTGTCAGCGATTAAGAAGGAAAGCAAAGAACGAAAGCTAGGCGTTTTTTTCCCCAAAGGCGAAGCTGGTCTGCGTACAGTTTTGTGCAACTTTTAGTGTTTTGCATTAGTATTCAAGAGAAACAGTGATTGCACGAATGCACTGATGACATTAATTCCCCCAAAATCCAATTTCTTGTTACTATCATTTCATTACAGACAGAACGGATAACGAATAACTATTACGATAGGTTATAAGGGTAGATGGTATTTTTTTAATCGGTCAAATACAGTCAGGTCTAACATTAAGATAAATATTTGCAATATTGATAAGGACAAGTTATATTCTGAGCTTGCCCAACTGTCGATCCCAGAGCAAACAGTATAGGGCGCGCCGGCCTTGCGCGCCAGTTTATCCTCTCGCGCGCTTTCGCGCACCGTCGAGCCTCCGTAAAGAACACGCTATAAATATGTTGGGTGGAAAGCAAACAATCACTTATTACATGCAAAGCAATATTCCATGTGCTGCCAGAGTAAATTTGAGCTAGAGGTTGTAATCGTTATTTTTGACCGACTTAGTAGTTTTCGTCTGAAGGTATCCGTTGTCGTCAAGTCTACATGAGGAGCGGAATAAGGGGATTGACAAAAGTAATCACACATTTTGGAGAAACGCAATTTGACAAAGGACTCGAGAAGATCTGGATTAAATAGGTAATAATTTTAAAGTTGGACAATTTGCCAGTTGACCGTGTGCTTGGGGAACAAAGGCCAAATTTGTCAGTCAACATTTACGACCATTTGTCGCTTGTCATTTAAAATGCTGGCCATTTGTTGCCCATCCAGAGCTCCTGCTTTTCTCGCAGTGCAATCGAAACAACAGCTTCTGTTTCTTTCGAGATTCTCGACGTCCTTACTTTCTGAAATCTTGTTGACTCAATTTTCTCTGGCGGGTGGAGAACATCAAGAGAATCCTTCAGTTGACGAGTTTAGTTTCTCAATTCCTCCTACATGACGGCTTGAAAATGCAGTACTAATGTACGAAGAAATTAGCTTTCAATCACTGTTGGAAATCTAAGACTTTTCTTTCTAAATATTTTCAAATTAAAGAATTGAACGTTTACTTCACTGCCGATCGAGACACAAGGAAAAATTGGCCACAGATGAAATTGTATAACTCCAATATTTCTGCCTGTAATCAATAAAATCCATGAGATTGGATGGTGGTAGGTGGTCCTAACATAAAACATTTCTCATTATCTCTTCTCTCGTCGCTTCAAAGAGCAGTTTAATTTGTCCCAAAGATGTTTACTTACTGTTGGGTTCTTTGTTGACCCTTATAAACTTTACTCATTTAATGCAAACCAGATAAGGAGTTTGTAATAATTAACATTTTTTGTGGATAAAATTACGGTGTTGCGTTTCTCTGTGAGAGAGCTGGGGCACACGTGCAACCCCGAAATTGATAATCGATGCTTTTCCACGCGTGGTCTAAAACAATAATCCTCAAAATAACATCACAAATTAATTTATCAATCAATCACTACTCTGCTCTCTCGTCCACCCCGTCCTTACTGCTATTTTTAAAATTATCTTGAGCAAGGTCCGGCCCGTTAACAAAGATTTTGGGGAATCAAAAAATTGGACAATATTTGCTGAGTTCACGGTGCATACCGTCGAATTTTTAAATTCACCCGATTTACTAAGTGATGAAGCCAAACAAATTAAGTCATAGGAAAACGTTTGGAAGCATGCCCGTTACCTGTGAAATGTGACTCTGAAGTAAACCGATGACACAAATCGTAACATAACGATGGAGAGCAATTACAGATGACAGCACTCGGCCGACTACGAGGGCCCAACGCGCATGCATTTAACTTCAATACCACTGACTCCAGTACTGCCGACACGCAACCTCGTTCCCAGGGTCTTTTCCCTGGCTTGGGGGTGGGGCGGGAAAAGACCCTGGCATCGGCTGGTCACGTGTCCATCTTACACCCTGAAATCCTGGGTGTAATAAATTAGCGAGTTTCCCGCCCCGCCCCCAAGCCAGGGAAAAGACCCTGGGAACGAGGTTGTGCCGACACGGGCACGATGCGTTCAAAGTTGTTTATGTCTTAGTTGTTATTTTTTTTCCAGTGGTTTTCGTTTGTTGGTGTTATTGCTGTTGCTGGTAGTGTTCTCGTTGTTTCGTGTTGAATTCCGCAGTTCAGACATAAATTTAGTCCACATAGAAAATTTTATGGTTTGACCTTGCAAGTAGTTTCATTTTAACTCTCTACGCCGAGCAGTGATGAAGTGATAAAAAAAGAACACTTTCCCAAGGCAGTGGGGGAAATCGGTCAGAAGTGATCTATCAAGTAGTTAAAATTTAAGCAGAAAAAGAGCAACAGCATGAGAACCACCAATGTATGTTTTGATTTCGATTAGGGTAAACAAGTCAATATTTGCGGTTGTTCAATTTTCGAAAATAAGCGGGAGGCTTGAACAACCCACGACGACGACGGCAACCAAAGAAATTTTTTAATAAGTAGAACCAATGGCTTTTCACGTGCGTTATAAATCTTTCTACATTTATCAGCCGTCCTCTGCAAAACAACGAAGTGAAGTGACTAAGTTCTGGATATTTTGAAGAACGTGAACGAATTTTTCATATCTAATTAATTTTCCTTTATTTGGAAATTAGGGTTAGCGTTAGCAAACTTCGCTTGAACAAGTTCTGAGGCCGATAGGTGCATTCAATAGATATAGACAACTGCGAAATTCATTTTGTTATTGGCGTCTTCATTATTTAAGCTCCATAATAATCACCGACCTGCTTCAATAATCGGAAGTTCTTCAATCAAGCTAGAATCATGATCAGTTCTATGCAAACTGTACAACCCTCAGCCCTTTAGCAATAAGGTGAATGGTATATATAATTTACCTGGGTTTTTGTTGAGTCAAACGTAGTAAGAGTACATAAGTTAGTTTTACTTTTTTGGCCCTTCGTGAAACTAAAAGTAGATTGTTAGCTTTGAGCACGTTTCTTAAAACATCGAATTTCCAAACCTTACCTTTGTCCACGGACCAATGGTGATTATCTTTAAGACAACCAGTAAGGAATATGCGAAATATTTACTTGGGTCTGGGTCTAAGATGCCCCATAACCTTGCGTGCTGTGTTGGCGGAAGGTATAGAACGTTCTGGGAATACTGAACAGACAAGTTGAAATCGCTCGCTGATTGGTGTGGTTTTGTGGCATACTTAACTATGGTAATGCTCATTTTTTCAACTAGTATGGTCCTCGTGTTTAAAAGCGGATTAAATTCAAACGATGTATTTCATTTATTTTTGTCATTGTAAAGCGCTCTTTGCTGCTAATTTAAGATAAATTTACATTGTCTGAATGAAATTTAAGCAGTATATTCGGGCTGACAAAAGAGAGAAATTATTCCGATAACTTGTAAAGCTGACCGCAAAGTTACCGCTAATCGTGATTGTTAGAGCTATATCCTGCTTTAAACAGCCGGGGGGGTGACGGCGGGATTGATCTAAATTTAGGACCTCACGGAAGGACGTTATACTGAGGATGGAACGTTTACTCATTACATAAAAATTTCCACGTGTCTTGAAACTGCAAGCAAGTCTCATCTGGGCATAAGGCCTTTGATCTCAGTTTGAAAAAGGTTATCAATGCAGATTCGAAAATCCAGCAGCTGTTGATAGTTGGAGTACATAGAGAATGAAAGATAATCAAAGAATGTTGATTGTGTCGAAGCATTCAGACATCAAATGGCAAAACTAAGAGTTATATTTAGGAACGATTTTTACCATCATGACACTAGAACTGAATAGGCGCGCGTACAAAGCAGAGGGTGAATACAACCTTTGTGAAACAGCTTTCAGGTTAACTGTAGAAACGCTTTACGACGGGACCGTCAAGCTCATGGATTTTATTGATTACAGACAGAAAAATTGGAGTTATACAATTCCATCTGTGGCCAATTTTTCCTTGTGTCTCGATCGGCAGTGAAGTAAACGTTCAATTCTTTAATTTGAAAATATTAAGAAAGAAAAGTCTTAGATTTCCAACAGTGATTGAAAGCTAATTTCTCCGTACATTAGTAATGCATTTTCAAGCCGTCATGTAGGAGGAATTGAGAATCTAAACTCGTCAACTGAAGGATTCTCTTGATGTTCTCCACCCGCCAGAGAAAATTGAGTCAACAAGATTTCAGAAAGTAAGGACGTCGAGAATCTCGAAAGAAACAGAAGCTGTTGTTTCGATTGCACTGCGAGAAAAGCAGGAGCTCTGGATGGGCAACAAGTGGCCAGCATTTTAAATGACAAGCGACAAATGGTTGTAAATGTTGACTGACAAATTTGGCCTTTGTTCCCCAAGCACACGGTCAACTGGCAAATTGTCCAACTTTAAAATTATTACCTATTTAATCCAGATCTTCTCGAGTCCTTTGTCAAATTGCGTTTCTCCAAAATGTGTGATCACTTTTGTCAATCCCCTTATTCCGCTCCTCATGTAGACTTGACGACAACGGATACCTTCAGACGAAAACTACTAGGTCGGTCAAAAATAACGATTACAACCTCTAGCTCAAATTTACTCTGGCAGCACATGGAATATTGCTTTGCATGTAATAAGTGATTGTTTGCTTTCCACCCAACATATTTATAGCGTGTTCTTTACGGAGGCTCGACGGTGCGCGAAAGCGCGCGAGAGGATAAACTGGCGCGCAAGGCCGGCGCGCCCTATACTGTTTGCTCTGGGATCGACAGTTGGGCAAGCTCAGAATATAACTTGTCCTTATCAATATTGCAAATATTTATTTTAATGTTAGACCTGACTGTATTTGACCGATTAAAAAAATACCATCTACCCTTATAACCTATCGTAATAGTTATTCGTTATCCGTTCTGTCTGTAATGAAATGATAGTAACTAGAAATTGGATTTTGGGGGAATTAATGTCATCAGTGCATTCGTGCAATCACTGTTTCTCTTGAATACTAATGCAAAACACTAAAAGTTGCACAAAACTGTACACAGACCAGCTTCGCCTTTGGGGAAAAAAAACGCCTAGCTTTCGTTCTTTGCTTTCCTTCTTAATCGCTGACAGCTATTCTCCGTGAACGTGCCTTGTAAACCGTACTTTGGTCATGAGAAATGAAATACACAAACAAGAAGGGTCACAGTATTTTTAGCGACTCCCTGGCCTTTTTTTCCACAGATAGTTCTACGCGTGCCCGAGAAACGAAATCCACGTTCCTGAAATTCTTTTTGAACTGACGATACCAGATCTAGCCATGATTACGTTGCAGAACCAGAAGTATTAATCAAGGAAGATCTTTCAGCAATCCGCCTTGTCAAAACTTACCCAACTTAAGTTTGGTGCTAGTCAATTTGAAGTGTTCTTATATTTGCTCTGTGAACAGTCCCAAGCTATTTTATCCATTGCTTTGTGCATTTTGTTTGATCGATTCTATAGAGACCTCGCTCTCAGATACGTGCTCTGCTAGCAGAACATAAATGCACCGCTTCATTTCCTTTCGTCCAAAGATTATCTGCAGTAAGAAATCCCGCTGGAGCCCCGCGTCGTGTCAACAGACCACCCACCATGAAACCGACGTGTGCGAAATCATGTGTGGTGAACGTAAACTCCGTAGCGCCAGAGTCACGCCCCCTCTAATCTACTTCCCAGTACAGTATGAACCTTTCTCATTTACAAGACCCTGGGATACAAGTTACCCCCGTCCGATATCAAGTTCCCTGTACTCTCCATGCTGCGGTCGCCACCACAGTCATGCAGTGAACGTCTCTAATTTTAATACATCATGGGCAAAAGGAAAGAAAAGCAAAAGAGTCATTGCTAGAGCGATCTTCAGTTACATAAAAAAAATAAAAATACTGAAATAACGATTATTTACCCTCGGCAGTATTTATAGCACCAGCGCTAGTGGGGCTGAGGAGTTGCCGAGCAAACACCGAAACAAATATTTCAAATTGAACTTAACATTGTTAAGAATCCCAACTGGTCGGAGGCAAACCAGTTGGCTATATGCAAGTGTGGCCGAGGATTTGAACTCGGGACTACCGAGAAACAAATCCAGATAGTGGCGAGAGCGGGACTCGAACCCGGGACTACCGGATTGCGAGTTCAGCCCGCTGACCACTCGACCACGCTGCCTCCTGTGTCAGATTGTTTCATTTCTGCGGTTGTGTATCGTTTTAAGATTTTATATTATCATGCCTTGATCGAGCTTGACTAATAAATCTGGTTCCATCTGTATTCCGACTAGTTGCCCCCGGGCATATTTCCCTTTTCCCCTACCACACCGGGTGTCAAAAATCCGGACGTACTGTTTGTATTTGTATAAAACCAGAAGGCTGAGAATTGCTTTATGGAGAACTAAAAGTACCCAAAATGAATGAGTCATTTACTTGAAACGTTACAGAACGAAGTGGAAGCTTTCAACACACAAACAAGATTCGATCGGATTGTGAAAGACACAAATGATTCTCCACGGGTCGACAGCAATCAACAGATTCACGTATCTAAGAAATTAGCTATTTAAATTATCCAGCTTAAATGTCGTAATCTGCTTAATAGAATGTTTTTCTAGTGAATCAAAACTCGCATCAAATACACGAAATTCTTTGTTTGTTGTTAAAACATGCTGACGCATTACTCCTAGTCAATTTGTGAAGATTTACTGATTTGTCTTTGGGATCAATCTCATTTGTTTTCGCTTTTTTTCCTCTTATCTTTCCAGGCCAATAAACTGATCTGCAGCTTCGAATTGTTTCATTCCGTCTGAAGCCTTATTCAGTTATAAATACTCAAAAGGTCACCGATTCCCTTCTGAAGCACTTTCGTCTAGAACGTCTCCCTAAAAACGTTAAGTTTGTCTGACGCGTGCTTTGTCGTGTGGCCAAAAACGACTTTAGCTCGGATGAAAAAAACGACCTTGTCTGGGTAATCTAAACACGCTTAAAATCGTCGTTTCAGTACAAATTGATTTGGGCGGAACCAAATGAATGAGCCTTCTAAAAAACACGCACGGAGATCGCAAGAATTACAAAATCGAAACAAAAAAAAGCGCAACATCCTTGACACCTTGGCATACGTAAAAGCGATTGTAAGAAAACAGGCAACTACAGGTTTAGAAGAGATGGAGGGGAAGCTATGTGACGAAACAGGAGGTGATGAGATATTTTCTCACTACAAAGCTTGACTGCTCGTGTGGTCGAACAAGAGTTGATAGCGGTAGATGTCTTGATATCTGCTGATCTTTACAATTGACCTCGATATCAAACAGAATACTCGTGGCTCCAAGATGTCCGTATGAGTAAGCTAAGTATAAATAGACATGCTAACCTTAATAACCTCACAGCAACAGACAACTACGGGAAACTGCAAATTGCAGAGTCCCTTAGATACAAATTCACAGGCCTCCTTTACTCGAAACGTTAAAATCAAAACCATGAGTTCTCTTTTCTCAATGCCGATATTTGATATAGTGCGCTAAGAAGTGACCCCATATTTTATGCCGGATTAGTGTCAGGCAAAACCCAGTTCCACCATTTACAACTTCGAACAAATTAAATTAGATAGCGCCAGTTTCGTCATGAGTTATTGAAATTTTCCTGCAGTCGTTTGAAGTGTAATTTACTTTCTCTCACTAAAGTGACTAGATGGGCCTCCCTTGTACGCAGCACCGCTTCCCTTTACCCTCGTACAAAAGGTTAAAGTGGTGTTCGTTTAGCTAGACGTACTGAGTTGCCTCTAAGCACGACCCTGGGAATAGAATATCAAACATTCTGACATGGATTCTTTTCAGCTTCAACTGTTTGGGTGATCAAATTAAGTTCAGGCTCCAAAGGCAACGAAATCCAATAATGTCGCTATTCACTTCTTTCATGTGTCGAAGCTTTTACGAGAAGAACTTTAAGATTTTTTTTTTCTTCTGAACTTTCCCGCACTCCAGCATTCGTAATTAAAAGGGTTGTAGATCTCCTTCTGGTAAACTGGCATGAGTGCAGCTGAACACGGAGAAACAACATGCTATAAGATAACTGAGTGGAATAATGGTGTGGTACGCCACAATTTTGGGTGGCAATGCAAACGATGTACTTGTAAGCACATCAGACCAAAGTAGGCACAAAGGTGTGTAACTTGTTCAGGATTTTGTGATGTTTGCTGCTGTAGGACAGAAGAAGGAAATTCAAAGAATATAATACTTCGATCGCAGTTTGGCGACGAAATTTCTGCTTAGCACAAGTGGGAGGATATGATTGAACCTTTAAGAAGAAAAGTGGTAGACAGTTGAGCGAGGGGTGGAATAAAAAAAAAAGTTTATCTGACTTATGTTACCAGTAGTTTGCCAATTTAAGATCGCATGGTGATCTTAAATGACCTAAAGAGGTGATAAAGTAGATGTTTATGCAGTAAAACCGTGTGATTTGAAGAATTCAATTGACTGTCAACAACCACACACACGTAGGTCCTTCCTGACTTCAAAACATGACCATTCATCAGCGGACGGTTGAATCACGACCCTGCCAAGTTCCAGCTAAGTACAATAGAATAATAACTTACAGCCGTGGTGACATGCTAGCAGGCATGCTTCGCCGCTGAAAACTAAATTTTAAGTTGTGATCAGCTTTGCCGGTGAAAATTAGATTTTAGTATTTTGAACAAATCCTTTTCAATCCCACGTTCCCACAAATAGGATTAAAGATATTATCGGAAATGTCAGGAAACAGTTGACAAAATACATTTCTTAAAATATGTTAAACAGTACATCAAAAAAGAGAGAGCTAGAATGTTCTTAGCAAAGAAAAAAACGGCGATTAAATGACTAACCTTATTTGAACACGAGAACAGACGCTTAATGAGGAAACATAAGATACAACAGCCAGAAGTTTCCGAAACTGAGTAGGGAGCGAGACTCTGTCGCCAAGACTGGGGAGTTAATGAGAGTTAAACCTCTAGCTGTCTTTAACCTGTTATAACCAACTGTCGTTTGATGTTACTCAACTCTTGTATTTCAGCCGTATTGGTAAAGCGAACCTGCTCGGCTTAAGTTTTGTACGAGTTAATTATGAATGAGCTTTTGTCTTTTGATGAGTGCCAACCCTCTACTTTCAAATCGTGCTCAACCGGTTGAATAAAATTACAGTGCCACCTGCTTCGACTGTCGAGTGCTGAAGAGACTTCTCCGGCAGCAACGGCTTCACCGCTCCCTTGACTCAACTTTCGTCGATTGCTTGGTCTCCTGTTAGGCTCGACCTTCCGTTTGCTCATTCTGAGTTGGGTATTGGCAGCTCATCTATCGGACCAGGTCTGCCCTCGCCTGCCAGTCGTGTCCATATCTTAATGTAGCTGATTTTGGAATCCCATGGTCGAGGAATCTAGAATCAATTGCACCTTTTGAAATTACTCGGCACTAAGGTTATATCCGTCAGATTTCTTGACACCACCAAACGGATGGTAGAAGCACAGTTTGAAACACTAAATGGTTCATTTGGTTAACTCGACTTTAAATTAGTTAAATTGTTAAAGAACAATTCCCAGTTATCAAGCTGTTTAACAAGATATTATTAGTATGGACTGCTATTTATTATAAGGGCAAAGTTATGGCCAGAGGTGACCAAAATGTGCCTGAAGAAGGTCCGAAATTGTGCTTAGAACGAAAGAATTGGAAATTAGAGATGACCAGTCAGACAGCTGGCATAATTTTGACTGTTCTTAAGTTTAAATGATTCCTGATCCTCTTGTCGAGAGTCTAGTGCATAGTGACTCATCCGTCCGGCATCAGCCGACGCACGGCGTACTACCACAATAAAACTTGGATCATGCTCGTCCATGGCCGGTAAACTCGAAATTTTTTCAGATTGTGGCCCACCGAATTGGCCTCAAAGGCTCTCATTATACGGCTACTGGAGAGACACCGTAAAGAGTATAATGGTGTTTGCCCAATAACTCGGTAACTGAAAAAGAGTCCTTGGCCTTGAATAGTTGTGCCCAACGCACAGCGGGCCCACTTTTCCCACACAGGTCAAGCTACAGATGCTCTCATTAATCAGGGCTATTTATTCTACTTCAAAAGTAGGAGCTTTGGATAACACTACTAAAACGAAACTACCCCTAGGCAAAAGACGAGAAGGTGATAATATTTTTCAAGTCGACTAGGCGTTGTCGTAATAGTGCAAGAACCGACTGGCTAGTAACATACTGGCACTGATTACTGGAACACTTGGAGAGGGAGAACTTAGGAGGAAATAATCCACACTTATAGTGCTAACACTCACTGAAACAAACAGGGGCCAAACAATAGGTATTTGTTGTTTTTCTTTTGTTTGTGGTTGGATGTCTCTCCAGGGTCGAACAACTCACTTTTCTCTGTAGTCAAACAAAGATCAATGATAGTACCCAGAGGATAGCCACTTCTCATTTCTGGTACTGTTAAATTTCTCTCCCTGTTCAAAGGAGGAATCCTGAGCAATTTCTCTTTACTCTTCATAAATAGATCACGGATGATAGTGACTAAAAGATAGGTATTTGTTGTTTTTTCTCAATTCATTTTTTGTAGTTTTTAAATCGGTTTCCGGCTCAGTTCAAAGAATTCACTTCTCTCCAGAGTACATTAGTCAAAAAGAGATCATTAACGGATGACAGTGACCAGGGGATATTCTTTTGCTGTGATCAAATGCTTCTCTCTGTTCAAACAATTCACTTTTCTTTACAGTATATCAAAAATAGATCATTACCGGAAATAACAGCACCTTGAACATAGAAACAAGATTAGGGGCCAAAAATTCAGCTAAGGAAATGGCTGTTCATGAGGAAAACATAAACTGGTTTTACAATAAAATTAAAGGATTAAGGGAGAAAATGCATTTAGGAAAAGAAATCCTTTCTCGAGTATTCAAAAAGGAAACACTTAAAATGATGGTGATAGAGACTCAGCCTTAGGGTATGAAAATGTACGGAAAATATTTCCCAGCAAGAACAATTAGAACTTAAAATTCCTACTCACCACGAAACTGTCAAACCTTGTTTGAAATTTGTCCCATTTTGAAAGGCATTTGTCAGCTCTGTCAATCATTTCCTTAGGGATTTGTCAAGATTTGTCTTTTATTTTTAGGCTGATTCACGCATTTTGTTCCGTGCCTGTTTGAAGGAATGGGTTTTCTACGCCCAGAAGTTTCACCAGTGCTGTAATGGACACTTGTACTTTTCTTACAATCTGGTTTGCGTGTAAAGCATCAACTGCAGGATCGAGTCGAAGCCTGTTCTTTCCTTTACTAACAAAACTAAGAGTGACGACAGCTCAGTGAATTGCATGCAATAATATTTCAATTAAAGCCTAAAATATATCTCAAGCAGGTCGCCTACGAGGCGCCCTGTGAATAATACTGAAGAGTGACATCTAAGAGCATTGCTTGAAGATTTTGGCAACCTTTGTGTCTAAATTGGAGCTACTACTTTGGCACATACCGAGCAACTCCAAGCGATAGCAATCAAAGCTATCCATTTCTTTAAAAAAAAAACATTTTTCGCTAATATGCTTCCAATGAGAGATGTGCTGTCTACTTGTTTAGAGCCTTCGGCGTCCCACAAGAAACAGTGACCTTGCATGACACTTTGCATTCATGAATGTAACATTCTTTAATCGCCCCTAACCGTAAATCCCTGCATAGCCTGGGAAGTGTTAGACGCAGTCTCGCAGTGGCCCAGTTTTTCCCACACTTTGCAATTAATGTAATGAGAATATACACTAGATTTTTGTCAAGATAAGCTCTAATTGACGAGATCAAAAGATAAAGCCGTTGTGGCGTTAATTGCGGGTCTGGATTCTCACGACGGGTTTTTTGTGTCGACGCGTTTCTCACGGAAAAAGACTTTCATTGAGAGCTCGTGCGGTCAAATGTTATCTGCACTAGCCTCATTGCCAGCTTTGAGACCTTGCCAGTATGCAAAAATCTTGTTACGTTCGAAACTTCCTCTGACGTGAAATAACTCTCTAAACAGATGCTTGGGGTTGTCGGAAGTCATCTAGTGGAGTGTACATACTAACACAATACTAACAAAAACGCGTGTCCAAGAGTTTATGTCAAATCAAGGGGCACCAAAATATACTAACAAATTTCAGACCGAGTTTACATTACAATTCGGGTAACTAAAACCATAAAGACTTAGTTAACGTGATAATTTTGTCTACAGTCTAAAACGGACTCAAGTTGTGGTCATTATCTGTTCTTAAAACCGCATGTATGGAAAGACAATATTTTGGTACGGAAAACTTCGAAAAGAACATGGTAATGATCATGCTAGACCGATTTGCCACACAGACATATAATAACGCAGTAGATATGGATCGTCTCGTCTGCTTGACACCAAGCTGTTTTTTTCAATTGCGTTTTAGTTTTCTGTCTTCCCAGTCGATCATTTCAAGTTGATTAATCCAAGGGGTGTGTCATTAAAACGCCTGTCACCTCCTTGTGTGGTCTACCACGCATAGGTAAACACGATCTCTCAATCCATCAGGCCACATTCGCCAGGTGGCATTCAGCTAAAGCAGATCAGAGCGCTCAACCATCCTGACGGTATATCAGTGATCATTCGTTAGCGCGCACCCTCTCAGAGTGCAAGATTGTACTTCGTCTCGCATTTTAAGTCAATACAATTTATTTCTTAGAATTGACAAGTGAGAAAAGATCCTCAAGGCATCATGAAGGTAGAGCGGATTCTTCGCCAAATATACCTATTGGTTGCCTTCTTGATGCTCGACGCCGAAGACATTTTTAGACCAACAGAAGGCAAGGCGTTTCCAAAGGTAAGGGTTTTTTTCCTTTTATGAGAGACTAAAGAGTGTCGAAGTATGCAGCTTTTTTAATTAAAAAGGCCTTTGAAGCGGGTTTGTCGCAAGAACACCGCCAGGATTACCAAACGATGCCACCGTAACATACCTTCGCCTCTATTTGCACGCAAGCACTTATCAACGAAGGGAATACACCTTCCCTTGCACTGAAATTTGCCAAGTAAAAAACATTTTCAAGAGGCGCTAACTCAATTAAAATAATTATATAGATTCTGACGGACGGACTCAAGAATTACTTGGCATTTACTGGGATAATCGCCGTAGATCTCTCGCATTCGTCACGTGCTTAATTGTGGCCGAGACTTAGCTAGGCCACATTCCACTTACCGTAACTTTTCAAGTGTTGCTCAAAGTACTTTGGCAAACTGACCTTTCACGCTTTTTAATCAACGACAGTCAAGCGATTTTATTATTTTCTCATTTTATTTATTATTAAAAAGTATAAGAAACCTTGATAAGTTTTCGAGTTGTGAACCTCTGGGTGATTCATCTAAACACCTCTTTGCAAAACAAACGTTTTTTGGGTAGCAAATGGAAATTTACTTCTCGTTTATTTTGTAATCAAGCTATTGAACCCCTTTCTTTTGAGAAGAAATACATTCTCTGAGATTTCAAATGCAGATTAGCCCATTCCTTGTTTTTCTGGAGCAAACAAGACGCTCATTTAGATGGAACGCTGATGTGTCGATTCAATTAGAAGCTCTCTTGTTAGACTCACTCTTCGGATTTCATTTTACTGAAAACAATTTGCACTGTATGACGTAGAATAAGGAAATAAAACAATACAATTGCAATGTTTACCAAGGGACTTTGCGAAATCCTCTTTGGCGTGAAAATACTCGCATTGTTTTCAAATTTCCGAGTACATTAATAGCAGATTGTACTGCAATGATCGCAATTTTGTCCGGAACTCAGCACATTACCGCAGATGTCTTTAAAACTGGTATTTTAGTTCATGGTAGGGAGTTTTTTAGCGACACATGCTCAACAAAACGAAGATTTTAACGTTTAATGGGAACCATATGTGTGAATCTCGTTTGGGAATTACTACAAATTACTTTATCAGTACGTAAATCGTACAGGCGTGACTCAATGTTTGACTTACGGTGGAGCGATGCTATTTTCTACTCTATAACAGCACTGACTAATGTTTATAATTGGAGCTTTGAACTGCTAAAATAACTCGTACAAGAGAGTAAGGAGTGAAGAATTGTTTATAAACTGAAGAGCCTGCTCATCATTTGCTCCACCCGCTAACAAAAGATAACAAGATGTCTAACCATGCCAGTCCATGGGAACAGAGCACGTATCAAATGGCCTCTGGGCAACGCAGCGGAGTGCTTCATTTTTCATCTCCGCGTTTCACATGTCAAACCATTCTTGTCATTGTAAGCTGAAATAATGGGTTGCCTGGCATGGGTTTGGGTTATTTTGGTCTTACTGTCTAAATCTTACGCTCTGATAGGATATTTACTCCTCTCCCATTGAGGAAACAATTCACGCTTTCTCTATTTCACAGGGCTAGTTCTGTCTATGTGCTATTGCGAATTATGTCAAATTCTTTTGAAGGAAACAAAAGCTCACGACACGATGGTTATGGCATGTAAATCGATTGACACAGGGGTAGATATTTTACGTGCGGGTCATCCAATCCGGGATTTTTTGTAAGTCGCTACTTGACATAGAGCTGAGCTGATATCGCTCGGGAACTCAACACAAGAAAACTCTTCATCTAACGTATAAAACACGTCTAAGAAAATCTATGGCGGCTCAGGTGACGATCGAGTAAAACACTGAGATTTATACTGAGAATCTAAAACAGCTTAAATGAAATATTAAGTCGATATCAACTGAGCTATAAGGAAATATGGCACGTTAATGGGTCAGCGACAGAGGTCCTTTTCTTGTTATTGCTGTCAATGCTGATTCGATCTGAAATAATCTTCTGCCTGAGGATAACTGAGGATAACGTAAGAATTCAAATTAAGAGGTTTAAATGAAACAGTGGAACGCTTTGAGGTCACGAGCCAGCCTTAAATAATGTGTTTTGAACGAATCAGAATTAAAGTCAGTCACAGCGCAAGCGATCGTTATCAGTTAAAGACCGCACAACAACCCAAACACTCCAAAAAACTCGCAGTCAACAGCGTCTGATAACTTTCATATTTTTTACCATTGCTCTCCCAGAAAATACTGTCTAACAAGTAACTCTATCGATGGGGTAATCTAGCAGTTCGCGGATATCGACACCGATAATTCGTGATTCGTACATAACGTTCGGAGTCGTTTCTTTCCAATCTCTTAAGACCACATCACAAATTCAGAGGTAATATATATTATTAAATTTTCATGCACTCGGAGAAAACGGCTCAACATCATTTATGAGGAGTAATCTGTGTTAAAAGTGCTAGATATTCTCTGTTTGACCAAAGGAATGATGTCGCCCTCTGTTCCTGGGCTTGGAAGAACTTTATTCATCGAACTTAATCGCCCCAGGGATGAAAACGATATCGACATATCTAGGAGGTAAATAAGTTTGTGACTAACTCAACATTCCATGTCTCTCCTGGTATGCCAATCCAGGATATCAATAGATTTGTTTACCATGAATAGTGTTGACAGTCGATTTTAGAAAGATTTTTACACCACAGTAATGTAAATTGCGACTCTAAATTGCCAAGGTCGCCTACACAGGTAACTTCTGCCAAACAGGACACGAGCCGTTTCCGCAATTTTACAATGTTTAGTCTGTACTTCTTATACAACCTTCTTAAACAGACTAGTCATGGTACCAAAGCTGGAGCCAGAAAATGCTGCAAAAATGAACCTTTTCTAGCTCAGTAGCGTGACAGCTATATCGAAGGAACCCTACTGCTTAAAATAGAAGAATAAATACAAGAATATGAAGTTGCCATATCCTTCACAGCAGGCTTCAATTCACTGGATTGAGTTCTGAAATATTTGTGGTGAGACATTGCATAATGCGCTTTGTCAGTGCACGCCTGTATACATACAAACGATGACACCATTTCATTGAGGAGTTTAGGGTTTCTGTTCCGTTATCTCTTCGCTACTTTTCAATGTTTGAATGTTTAACTTCCCTTTTATTCTTACGCCAACGACACGGAAGAGTTATAGAAACAGTTTCGAACTGGAAGTCAATAACATCCAATCCTTGATCAGTTTGAAAAGAGATCTTTGGAT
This sequence comes from Platygyra sinensis, assembly GCA_019787425.1. Classification (NCBI taxonomy): domain Eukaryota; kingdom Metazoa; phylum Cnidaria; class Anthozoa; order Scleractinia; family Merulinidae; genus Platygyra; species Platygyra sinensis. The sequence goes on along the minus strand of JAHPZR010056026.1, from coordinate 228,871 downwards.
ATCTTAAAAGAAGTGTTTTCTGTCAGACCCATTCCTTAATTTTCGCCCTCGGCATTTCTGGGAGGTGGGTCATTTAAACCAAATTATACAGTGTTTTCTTGCTCATTATCGCCATTACGGAAATTACGGGAGAAACGGTATAGACTCGCCAATTGATTGACTTGGATCAATCATGGCTCATATTGTTTTTGATTGGTTATTTAATAGGAGTGATATCATCGAGACCGAACTAAATAGAAAAACCTACAATTCTTAACAGAACCTACTTTGGTTTTTTTTCTCAAGTTTTCATCCACGCAAGAATTGATGTACTGAATGAAGAGCACGTTTTACAAACACGAACACGTGTAATTACGGGTGACATGGCATATTCCCCAATAAGACCGGAAATAAGTCTTGTATTTAGACTTTGGAGTATTTCCTGCAGTCTCGTTTTTATCACCAGCCTAATTGTACACCAGACAAATAGCAAGCGTGTTTTAATGAAAATAGCTTACTTTATTTATTTTCTTGTACATACGGACAATAGGGGAGCCCTTCCGTTTCGACAAAGGAAGTCATTAACACGTAATTCCTGTTCTTATCTCATCGGTACATTGGTAATGCCATTAGAGAACCTGTTAACATATCATCGTAAATTATAAATTCAGACACATCACGATTGGCAAGGGAAATTCCCTTTAGATCTGCCATGAAACCATCTAAGCTTGGCACACTCTCTTCATATGTATTGTTGAATCACTGGACTTAAAATCGCGTAGCACAAAAAAAAAGGACGCCTGATCGCAGGTTAAAATAATCGATACGTGGATTACCTAAACTATCAAGTCTGCTACGGAAATCTCACGGTTATTTTGCATTGTAGTCAGTCGATAGAGTTGAAGTAAAAACAAACCAGCTTCTATAAATACCTGACCCTACATCTTCCTTTGTCTCACATCTGAAGACAACCTCCACTTCTATAGAAAAAAAGGGTGCGAAAAAAACACTAGGAGTTGCCTTGGACAAGGCATTTTGCATCCATTGAATGACAATCTCGACTATTTTCTCACACGAGAGGCGAGTTCAATCACTTGCCTGAATGCTTTCGTTCACAAGCCAGATAACACAGCAAGGAGGCGCTAATATCACATCATCATAAAACAACACCCCCGCTTTCCTACCAAACAATTTTAACAGCGGAAAACTAAAGACGAAATCCAAACAACCCCCCTGAAATTTTCCCCGAGACGAAAACCCTACCTGTTAATTCAAATAAACACAAAAGCACGCTAAGATTTAACCAACAGGAACGGAAATGATAATGCGCAGTTTTTGATCCTTGTACTTATCAGTTGGTCAGAGTTCAGCCGATATTTTTATTCACTCAATCTTAAGTCCAAATTTAAAGTGCTGAGAAATGAAGGGCACAGTCTTAAAGGGCTGAACCACATCTCAACGAATTAACGTAATAAATAGAACAACTTGTCACTCTGTGCATAGTTAATAGAGGGGAATGGTTATGAAACTCGACGAAGTTCTTTGTTGTAGGTTTTTGTTGGCTTTCTTGGCCTTGACCGTGCACAAAACACGATAGTTGTTTACTCCGTACTGAGGAACTAACCAATAGAAACGTGTTGGTTACGTAACTCATGCTTAGTGTATGAGCGTAAAACAAAAGGTTTTGCACAGTCATGGACAGTCATGGACCTTCCAAATCTTGGCATCTTTGTTTGCTCCTTGGATGGTTGTCTGGCTTCCTAACCATTCCGCTTTATTAACTATGTTCTGTGGTTACACTATGAACTGTAGTCTACACGGACTACGCCAGTTAGAACAATCTAGTACATCGAACAAACAGTCCCACGTGGGAATGCTGTTCAACAGCGTTTATTTGAATGGCCCCACGAGAGATTAGTCAACAGATCTTAGCCACCTCTAAACAAAATATACAGCAGCAAATAAACGTTCTGCACGGTAGTTTTCATTTGGTTATATACTAGGGTTTCATCAACGGAGTTAAAAGCTTTATAACCACCTTTTTCAGCATCTTAAACAATACAATGTGTGCTGCTCAATAGCTCTCATATGAATGGTCTCACATTAGGGTTGAAAAGTTACAAACACTTTCTCTGACAGCATAAAAAACTCGGTGTTACTGCTCAAGAACTTCCAACGGAATAGCAAAAGTTAGATATTCATGGACTTTAAATTTAGCTAGTACAAACCATCTTACTTGGCAGAAATAGCACCACGTGGAAAACCACTGAATATTACCTCTTTTGCCTGAAATAATCATATAATCAAAGTCCACAGACAATGATTTACACATCAGCTAAGTTCTGAAGTATTTGCTTCATATATCTTTTTCATGTTTCATTTTGTTCACCGTCAGAACCCACTTCAACATGAACAATTTGAATTCAACCAGTTCGGAACACCGTCTATGCAATGCTATACAAAATACAGCAATCAGATCACAGGAAAGCCGTTGTATACTGTCGAAGGCTAACCTTCTCATCGTGCACTGCCTTGAGTGTGCAGGCTGCTATATTTTTTATGGCACCCTATAAGATATTTATGCATCACTTTCTAGTGTGATACCATGAAATAATATACATGTCATTTGAGCAGGCGATTAATATTTTTTTCTACGTTTTGCAGACTGATCAACCTAAGGCAGGTAAGTCATGCAATTCTCATTATAAAAATAAACTCGAACGCAATAGAGTTTGTTGTTTAAATCTAATTTTGCAAGTCGTTTATTTTTTTTGAAATTTGGCTTTTTTTTCTCACTCGAGGTATTCAATTTCTTCATCCTTTTTTCCAAAGTACATTTTCAAATACCGACAGTCTTTGCTCCCATAGCAATTCGCCACCTTCAGACTGAATTACACCAAGACAGGTGAAGTGGAGGCCTTTATGGTACTTTGTTTGGTCATGTTTCAGATTCTTCTCGAGCAAAATGGACCTTTCTTTGCCAAAATTGGGCACGTAGACTCCGTTGCATCACGCACCAAAACCGGCCATTTAATCACGAAATTACGTTCTTAACAGACTGTAAAGCACCTAAGCACCATTTACTCGATATTTCTCTCTCTTCCTCGCCCTGTTGAGAAACCTGCAATCCAAGGAATGTCTATTTATAGCAGACAGATTATTACTGTAAGGGCAAGAAAAAAAAAGAAAGAAAAAAAGACGAGACTAAAATCAAACAGTTGAATTGGAACAAATTATAATAACAATTCATTCCAATTATAATGTGCTCATGGTTTACTGAATACAGAGATGTCACCAGTGAAAGATCTCTTGTCGCACGCAGCAGTCACAGTGACTTGTTTGGTCTTGCACAAAAGGATGAATATCAGACTATAGCTGTCGACGTTTTTCAACCCTTAAGGGCTAGTCTTAAGAGCTGGCAAGAAATAGGGATTTTGATTTTTGAGCAAACAACACGAATCGACCTTAGGTCAAGACTTGGGTAGGAAAGAATTTACCACTGATACTTCAATGGTCATATAAAAGTCATTCAAATTCGTGTGGTTTTACTGATTTTTTTTTTGCATGAACACGCCAAAAATGTTCTTAACAGGAGTAACTGATACCTACTTTGGGTTTGCCTTCCAACAGGGACTGCTCCATCAGTTTTCATTGAGCCTAAACACAAAACTGTCAGAGAAGGCAAAGGACTGTCACTGTCCTGTGTAACAACAGGCAAGCCTAAACCTCGCATCAGATGGAAGAAGAACGGGAAGACGATCATGCCGGATAACAGAATAAGAACAAGGGTCACAGAAACAGGGTCCAAGCTGCGGATAAGGAACGCAACAATTCAAGACTCTGGAATGTATCACTGCGTGGCGAAGCTTAGGAACCATCACAGCACTTCTGAAAAGGCAATAATCCATGTAATAGGTGAGGCTGTCTTTTACGGTATTTTGTCACACAGTTTGTCACGTATTTGTCACAAAATTCGTCACGCAATTTTACAAATCCCGGCCAGCTTACTTTGCAGATAAATAGCAACCATTGTCAAGCACGGGAAAACGTACGTCAAGTTACGAGCGCTTTTCCTGATTGGCTGAAACTATAGGATTTTGCACTGATTGGTTAGATCGATCACAGACAATTAACAGCCAATTAACGATATGACTTATTCATATTATATATGACTTATTCACTCACCTGTGCATTTTGAAAAACCTACAACTGTGGATTTGTAAAAAAACTTTAAGAATAACCAATCCACTTAAAATGAACTCTGTTTGTCCATCATTTTGTTGCTCAGGCACCCTTAAACTTTAGTGTTTCTTACTTTCTTTTACATACCTTTCTGAATTACTTTACCTGTTTTCAGTTGGGACATGTGAACCGTACACAGGGAGCATTTGCTCAACTTACATCTTAAAAGACACTAGAGTGTTAATTTCACCTCTAACAACACAGCAACAGTCTGAGAACAACATCGTTCTTGCCGCGTCAACTTTAACAGACTACATCAACCCAACCTGCAAGAAATCGCTTTTAAAAGCTCTCTGCTACTACCATTTTCAACCATGCCCGAGCAATAAACAAGTTAGACCAATGCAACTATGCAAAGATGAATGCGAGGTACTTCAAGCTAGGACGTGCTCGAAAGAAGTCCCTTTGCTGAGAGAACGACTTGGCTCTTCCTTGGCTGAGGAGATTATTCCAAACTGTGCTAGATTGGCCAGAGATTGTGACGAAGGTAAATACCAGTCTTTGAAATCCATGCAACATTATTTATGTTTTTGATTGGTTGAAACAAGCCACGTGCGCAATTAACACTGGGCAATTTCCGAGGATATCGCCATATCCTCTAATCTTGAACACTTGCTTTCAACGCCACGAGCATGCTACATGGGATTTTTTAGGAATTTTGCTTAGTTTTTCGTCGCATTTTATAGATTATTGAATAGAGTTGTGTTAACAGATCCAGAAGGCTTTGAAAGCCTTTAGAATTACTTTGGTGTTTGGCTGCAAGGCCGAAAAATAGAGAAGCTTTCTCCGATCTGTGAAAGTATTAATTGAAGAAAGATAATTACAACTTCTTCCGTTTAGACTGACAGTGGCCAAAAAAACGATTCTTGGACAAGGAAATTTGTGCAGTTTTTATTTAACCTTTGGTAAACGCCTTGTCGCGTGCTAAAAGCTTTACCCAGCTTTGTAACTCGATGGCAAAACTGACAAGAGCAGAAACATAAGAGGTTTATGTCCTAGTGAGAACGGCCACGACATAAGTATAAACATAATCCTTCTGCCAAAGCTTACGCTAATGCTTATGTCGGTGTCATGTTAGCGTCTTCCAGGCGTTCAGGTTGTTTGGCAACCTCGTTCCCAGGCCCTGGGAATGAGGTTGTTAGTTGGGGCACAGCGCGAAAAAACAGCGCGCGAAAAAAAAAAAAAGCGCAGTGAGAGGAATCTTCCTATCGCCGCGCTTTTTGTTTTTTTTCTCGCCCCGTTTCCCGCCCTGCGCCCCTTACTAACTGAAGAGGCTGGTGTTATGTGCAGTGGGGACATGCTTGATATAAACATAATGTGATCGCTGATTGGCTGAAAGTCTTTTGTTTTTGCTTATGCCTGCTTACACCAATCTCACTGGACATATGCATAAGTGACATTAGCATAAGTATCAAGAATTAGAACTAAGGTTGTGATATATAGTTTTTATGCTTATGCCTATGTCCGGTCGCCCTCACTAGCACATAAGCTTTTTATGCTTGTGCTAAAGGTCATGCTTAAGAAACATTTTCGTTGTGTTTCTATCGAGATTTAGTATTATAGTCCACCAGCGTTCTATCATGAATGTCGTTCTCTCATTGGCTACTGGGTACGCCATCATTTCCTATGGATTTTATTGTTGATCATAAGTACACTAGCAGCGTGCGGTTATAAAACAAAATGGCTACCGCTTCTTTACGTTTTCTTTACGTTTTCTGTGAAGAAGATTTAGACAGAGTTTTGAACAAAATAAAAAGTTTTTAAAGCGGAAAAGATCGATCAAACGCATAATAGATGTCTGTATCTATTTAAAAGAGGTCTACTTCCTAATTACTTTAGTAATATGTTTACTCTTGCAAGCCAGTTACATTCGCATTATACTAGAAATTGCAACCTTTATTACATTCCTCCCTGTCAAACTAATATTCGAAACTTCTCTATTCGGTTTCAAAGACCTAAGTTTTTCAACTCGTTAAGCCCTGAAATTCAAAACAGCGAAAGCATTTGTTTGTTTGGCTAAAGACTTAAAAAATTCTTTCTTTCTTAGTCAAATATACTCTTTGTTAAGCTACTTACTTTTTCTTTCTTTTCCTTTCCTTTTTTTTTATTTTTAAAATAATATATTTTAATATTTCATGCTGTCCCGATAATTTGCATGATGTACCCTAGATTGTCAAGAAGCCTATAGTTCATAAGCCCCCGGCTTCTATATAGGCTTCCTTACCGTTACTTCCTTTAAAATTGTTAAGTTATCGTCTTTAAATTATCATAAATTTCTAGTGTATTGCGTTATTTTTTTGTTTATCTTTTGTGTGGTTAATGGAAAATAAAAATGGAAAAATGGAAATGGAAAATCTTTTCGTGGGTGGGTTTTTCATGATGCAATCTCATTCATATGCGGAAACTTTCCTCCTCGATACCAAAAACAGCTTACGTAGATTAAACCTTTTTGCTAATACTTTTTATTATCTTTAAAAGGTAGATGTCTGTCGATTAAATTTAACGCGAAAATATACGTAGCTCTGCAAATGAATGTTTTGTTTGCAAACAATAATTTATTATCCCAGGCGCCAAGTACGACATACAGCTTTCAGTTTTTAGACTGTACAACATACACCAATGGAAAGCTAGAAATAATATTTTACTGACGTTTTAGTGTAGCTGTTTCTTTCAACTTGGTAGAAACAATCTCCCCATAAGAATAACGAGATTTCACGCGCTGGTTTAGAAAAAGGGTCGCGGGTGGGCCAGACTACGTGTGGGCTAGCTTTCTTTCCGCTGGAGGGGCGTGAAAGCTTTTACGAGCGGAGCCTCCGCGCTTTTAAGAAGGAATCGAAACATGTGTGGCGCAACGATGTGTTGTGTAACGATGGAATTCATATGGAAGTTGTCGCTTGATTTTTTTTTAATCCTCGTTTTATCTTCAAGGGAATAAAACAGTTCCAGTAAGGGACTCGTGCCAGAAAGACACTACAGGTGAGTGAGTGAACAAGCTTCAATCACTGAATTTTGATTAATTTATTATAATCCTTTGTGCATAGATTTTCTCTTCTAGCTGTTAAGGTATTGAGCTGAACGGGTTAAGGGGAATTTCCAATCTGAGAGTAATCCTTATCTTACAGTGTTTTCTGCATAAACACTTAACAAATAATTAATAAAGAGGCTTAGTCTTTTGACGATCTTCAAACATTTCCGATCATGTCTTCCAGAGGAATTCCCAAAATTTCCCGTGATTGACGCGGAAGATCATACTCAATTATTGACTATAAGTAGCCCGCGGCCTTCTCTTTTTCTCGTGATTTTCTAAAACCTTCAACACAGCCAGGATATGGCGGCATTTTATATATGGTTCAAAGTGTGTCTTTTAAATTTACAGATGCTTCCCAAGTGGTTATTAAGCCTATGAGAAGAAACTATCCAGTATGCAGCGAGCGATTAAACAGGAAATTTAAAATCTATAACAGGGAGGTGTTCCAGTTGGTAAAAAACATCAAGTCTGAATTACACAATGGAGGGATGGCGTTAACTTCTCATTCTAGTGAGCTATCTACGTATTGTTTCTCAGCCGCTGTCCCTTTGAGTAAACTGGTGCGAGACTGGGTAACCTATTATAGCACTACCACTCCTTCCCCACTTCCGCGGCCACAAGATCGACAGTTCCCGGATTGAAAATCTCAACGCTGAATTCAAGTGTGAGTTTCTATATGGATTCCACTCGGAACTTCAGCTAAATACAAAGTACATGAGAAAATCTCCCTACGTACGCGACGTTTTATTACCGGTTCCAGTCTGGGCGCGGTTCGTTTATCGCAGAGGGTGAATACAACCTTTGTGAAACAGCTTTCAGGTTAACTGTAGAAACGCTTTACTACGGGACCGTCAAGCTCAGCGGCTCCTCTGAAACACCCCTTGATGTGAAGCAACATTGAAACTGACTTCGTGTCAGCAAGATCACCGATATGAATATGCTAGTTAAGCCCATCAAAGATATAAATTTATTTGTTCTTCGACTGATGAAACCAGCTATGGGAGGCTTATATAGCAAGACCTGATGGTGAAATTCTCTGGGGGTCATACTTTCGGGCCCAGTGCCCTTCCAGTGAGGCTTGAGTTTTTTGGCGGGATGTTGTCATCGACAGACGTCTATTGTGGGAATTACAAGCACTCACGTGACTATAAACCAAGCACTGGAGCTGTTGTTCCGAAATACACGGTTCCGTTTTTGGACATTACGAAACACTCCCCCAATGGATCCGTGTAAGTAGGTGTCTAGCTCGTTACAGCGGTTTATCAAATGAGTGTCGTAAAATAAACCAATCACATAGGAAATCGAATGAACCAATCAAAACCGAAGTAAATTATGCAGCTGACGCAAAGCGCGGAAAATGTGTGCGAGTCAACCATGATTGGTTTTGCGGGTTTTACTTCTGACTGGCTTGAAAAGTGGCGCGAGTTGCAAAACCAATGACTTTTCGACACTCAAGTGAAAATCGCGCCAGTCTCATGGCTTGTTTACCATTTACTCTGAAAAACCGGTTTGTCAACAGTTGTAGTAAATGGGACGCGTCAAATCGTGAATGAGAATATTCTCGGGGATGCGCTCTTTCCATTTCTAAGACTTTTTGTCGGAAGATAGGATTATCAAAGGCAATCCAAGCCGAAACTGTCTGGAACTAGTAAAACTAGCAAATGGAACGCACATTTTCCATTCGGAAATTCCGTCTGGGAATTTTGGTCTACCTTTCAAGAAATCCCGTTCTCTGAGAAAGCTTCCGTTCGGAGAGACAAGATTAATTTTTCCATTTACATTCCATCCAAATTTCCGGATTTTTTGGTTAAATGGTGAACAACCATTATGACAGTAACAAATCATCAGCAGGGATGGTTATGCAAGGGATGCATATTATGGTTACAACAAACTAGCTCCTGCCATTCCAAGAATAATTCTATAGTTTTGTCCATCGACCACTTGTCCTTTTAATCTACTAGGTCGAATAATACTATCTGCGCATGCTCTGGACCTCAGCAAGACACCTTATGGCGAGATTTCAACAGCAGCCGCTGTCTCTGGCGTTTCAAGACACAATTCCTTTGGGCTTAAGCCTGGCAACTAGAGCAGCTGTTCCGTGGAAAACACACAACATGAGTCAAGTGTGTCACTTTTTCCAGGTGAGCAGAAGATTTACATCATTTTTCTTCCTGCTCAAATGAATAGCCATTTGACGTTCAAAAAGATCATTTCTTTTCATCCAAAAAACAGAACACGAAAACAGAAACATTGGTGAAAAGTTGAATTCCGTTGATAAGTAAGGTGTTTTTAGCGAGTTTGGTTGCTTCATAGCAGTGCCATATACGTTTTTCCTCTGTTTCTGTACTGGTGTGTGGTTCGTGCAGCTTGAATCGCCAGAGCATTCCTCTGCATCGACGCGTGAAATAATTAACACAAGTCAACTTGTGTTTTCAGATTAGAAGGTTATGCAATTTATTTTATAACATCGAGCAAATTAGGACAAGAAAATGTCGTTGACCGTTTTCTGTAGAATTATTTATTAAGATGCCTCAGGAAAATAGCTGGCTTGCTTGACTTCAAATGAGAAGTCGAGGTTCAAGCTATAACTAAGGTCACCCTTTTGTTGTAGATTTGGGCAAGACAGATTTACCCTAAATAAGGGTCTAAAAATGGGCGCACTAAGTGCTAGAACTTAAGACATCTTAATGATGTAGGTCTCACAAGTATACCATCCATACATGGAAGAATACTCCTTTGACTTCAGCAACGACGGCCTGGTAAAACTCAAGGCCTGAAGAGAAGAGGTCAGTTCCAGTTTACCTTTTATTGACATTGTACTTTCCTTCGGATCTTTTTTCCCGTTCAGGCTATTTTTGGCCGTGGAAGCGACTACACATTGAAAGCCTCCACTAACTGGAAACACTTTACACTCGACTGGCATTTTCACCGTCTCTCTAATGTTGCAGTCACGTCATTTGACAGGTTGCAGATGAAAATGGAGGTAAAGTTATCTTTTCTTGTTCAACAGTATTAGAGAAGATAGATCTTTAGTAGAAGTGGACTACCATGAGATGTGCTATAGAGGGTGGGGGGTTGGGGGGAGGGGCGGGGGGGTTAAAGAAGGAGGGAAGTGAAGACGCCCCTTTTCTTGCTTAAGAAACCATTAGGGACCTTACGCATTTACGACGGCGACGGCGAGGACGACGCCTAGTAGAAAATATGTTTCTATTTTACTTTGGAATTTCTCATTTACTAGATCTATTTACTGTGCTTGTCGGTGTTAAAACTTGCCCCTGCTGAATATGCTACGAATGCGTTCAGTTCCAAATAGAAATACGAAAAATCAGCCGTTGTGCTTCACGTTCTCCAAACAACGCAGAATTTGGTCATTTCACGTTGCTGTTTTGCAGAGGACGGCAAGGAAATGTACCAAGAATTATAACGCACGTGCACAGCTATTGTTTTGGTCTTCAAACCTATTGTTTGGTGACGTTCTCGTTGCCGTTGCCGTCGTGTTTTGCGTAAGGTCCCATTAAAATGACGGCCAAGGGCAACACCAGTTATAGAGACAGAATCGCTGAGAGAGATTTGCTCTATTTTTGCGTTAAAGCTTGTTCGATGTGATTAGAGTTCGCCACTATGTAATAATTGGTTCATTTCACTTTCATTCAAAAGCCATTTTAATTCTTACCTTGCAGACCAATGACACCAGTCAAGTAGATTTTCCTGTTGACGGCACCTTTTACAAGAGCGGACAGCAGTCCGAGGGCGTTCCGTTTAGTGGTCAGCTGACATACGACGGGAGATCGTCTCATCTACAAGGAGATTTTAGAACCCAGTCTGCCTGGAGAAATGCTTTTGGGATTGAATACTTGGCTATGAGTAATCTGCGATTAGGGTAAGAGCGGGAATAAACAAAAAGTATGCAAATCTAGATGAAAACTAGCGCAGACTAAATCTCGTTGGATACGGTGAAATTACGAAACAAATAACGCATTACGGTGCCCAAATGATTTAAAACCTCTATTTTGTTTGCTTCTAGATTATCCCTGCCAGCTGACCAATCACAAAAGAGCAGTATAAGAGGAGAAGCCGATCTTAAGTTGGGCTCTGGTTGTAACGCAACTCCTAATGGGGAAAACGACTCTATCAAGGTTTGTACAAAGCAGTGAAATTCTTTGTGCATTTTTGCTACGCATTGGTTTGAATTACATTGTAATTCTTTACAGCAAAATTGTGTCACCGGGCATCTGTACTTGGGTTTCTCAGATGAGTCCTCTGATCATTTCTTCTATGGCACGCTGGCTCCTGTCAGTTTACAAAAGCTACTTGAAGTGTGCAACGTTAAACACAAGCTGCCTGGTGCTATGGCAACCATAGGATTCCCTGACGGTCTTCAGGTAAATCAGTCCGTAAACTGGGAATATTGTACCTAATTCCAAACATGGCGTTTATAGCATATCCATTCTAGATGTAGAAAGCGCTAGTAGGTCGCTGCGCAATGGCTGGACCCTTCTCTACCTCGCTCCATTCCTCGGAAGGGCTGGTGCTTGATCCGTAATTTTGTGCTGCAAAATGAGATTGCAAAATGAACTGAACAAGAACAAACTACGTTTCTTTCGTTCCAATCATCACAGAAACACGAGCAAACCAAACAAGCAAAACAGGAAAAGAAAACAATATAATATTAGTACTCTTGATTGATTTTCCTTCTCTGGTTTAGATCTCTGTCGCCAAAGGAGCTCACGATCTTCGTTCTCTTGGCGGACCAAACCTTAAACCGGGCTTTATATTAGCAGGCAAGATGAGTGTCTTAGGAATTGAAACCACTGGTGCAATCTCACTGCTACCGAGAGAGGTTTGTTCCACGTAACATGAAAGTTTTCACATTGAAGTAGCTTTGAGGCGCTAGGTTGAATTGTGATTGCACGCGTGTACGTTTGAGAGGAATACAAGCGTGTCTCCTCGCGCGCGTGTTTGGCCTTAGTTTCTGATTCGAACTCAGTATTTTGAAACGGCCTATGGAAAATGGATAGATTTTTGAAGTCTTTTCTTCCATTTTCAGTTTTTGATTGACGCAAAAATCATGTCACACGAGGCTCCAGCGACCCTTGATGACGTCACGCCGTTATTTTTGTCAAGGTCTGATCCTGAAGAGACGCCCAAGGTGTTCCTGCAGGCTCGAATGGATCCAGTTCCATTTGTGAAGGTAAATAAAAACGTTTTTCAGGAATGTATAAACTGCAGATATAATGTGAAGTGACGAAATTATCATCGGAGCTTTGCTTATGAGAAAGCAAACATTTGAGGAACAGGAGAAGGAAGGTGAAGAGGTGTGGCTGCTCGCTTCCCACCAAAATGACCCAGGTTCGATGCCGACCAGGTGCCACACGTGGGTTGAGTTTGTTGCTGTTTTCAGTGGCCCTGTTCCGAGGGTTTTTCTCCAGGTTTTCCGGTTAATTTTCCTCCCTCTGCAAAACCACCATCTCCAACTTCCAATTCGACTAGGATAGTGAACCTGGCATCAGTGAAAACCAGCCAAAGCTGTGATGGTTTGCTCTCTAAATACTTAACATTCTCTGAGCAGGGTGATTGAAACTTCGGAAGTTCTCGTGAAAAGAGTAGAATATGATATACGAAGAAAGTGAATAAAATTTCAATAGGCCCTTTCCGAATTGGCTTTTGCCTTTGTATCAAAACGAGTCTAAGTGCGAAACAATTCATATGAAAATGAGTTCCGCCTACAGGTTCATTTTCAGGCAAATCAAACTCATTTTCATAAGAATGGTTTCGTACTTAGACTCGTTTTGAAACAGAGGCGCAAAGGAACCCGGAAATGGACTATTAAAGCTGCATGGAGCAGACGATCGACATTCAGCAAGAAATTCATAACTTGAGACGGAAAGGATTTTGTGAAGAACTTTCAGTTTCTTCTTTTTCCAAAGCTTTGATACGCTTTCCTCATTTTTTTTTTTATTTTTTGCTTTTACAGGTCGACGGTTACGCTCGGCTGTTCGGAATATTCAAGGAAGTGCGCATGCTCGTCACCAGTGACTCTTTGCAGATGTATTTGACAACTGAGGTGAACAAGTCATTCAAAATCAATGTTCATGTGACCACAAATTACAGCTCAGATCGGAACGAGACACAGTTCAATGCTACGGTAGTCTTTGACAATGGTTTATCTAAGGTAAGAGGTCATACGCTTAAGCTCTATTTTCAGTCGTTCTTTTCAATCGTCCCTCCCTTGGTTTAGTACAAGGTTGTTTTGGGATTTCGTTTTGCAAATACTCCTTTGTGCAAAACGAGCAACTTAACCTCACATTTGCAAATGTGAGGCAATTTTATTTTCAGTTTTTCAGAACGGAAAAATCACATTCGCATCCCTTGTGTTAACCTGTAAGATTTCTACATTATGATTATTTACTGATTTCAAACTGCATTGTGAAATCATGTTATTACATACAGGAAAGAAGTTAAATAAAAAAAGGAATTATTGGAGAATTCTGGACCATCGTTTGGTCTACCAATTGCAAGAACAGTTTTTTCACTGAACGAGACTGGTTCAATGAGGTGCAAATAAGCAAATCACTTTATAGTGATGATGAAAGGGGCATTGTCACGAGGATTTTGTCACGAGGATTCTGTGCTAAAATCATTACGTTGAGGCCTTAATCATAAACGAAATGCTTCTGTAAAGCTACAACGAAGATAGCAAATGAAACTTATCAGAGAGGGCTAACCATATTATTTTCTTGAGGAGTTTTTGAACACGTAGCATCAAAACTCGAAAAAATTGGCCAATTTTTTCAAGTTTCAATCCATTTCCATGCATGTCATCGGTAGCGACAAGCGACAGGAAACAGTTTTAGTGCCTTCAAATAGTCTTTAATAACAAAACTAAATCATTAGTTTTGGAATTCAGTTGATGCGAAGGTACCTTCTAGCTTTTTGTAAAGTTGCCAAATGCCCCTTTAAAACTAACTTTGATAGGTCTGTTAATAATTGTACTACACAAAAGTGCGACACAATCAAGTTCCTACTAATTGACTTCAGTTACTCATTACCATCCACCGAGATTACTTCGTTCATTTGGTAAAAACTTGCTTTGGAGTCTAACCTATTGTCTTAAAACTGGTGGGCGTTCTTTTGTCGTTTCTGCGCCATCGAAGTTAGATCCTCTACCCCAATCTGTCAAAGATTCTGTTATTACTTGACACTTTTATATGTAGACTCGAAGAGTTTCATTTCTTGAGTGCTTACTACGGATGCTGATCGTTTTTATTGTCGTATTATAGTTTTGGTAGGTTTTTGGTAAATATTTCGCGAATATTTAATTCCGTTGAACCACTGAGAAGCAGCGTTATATAAATCTATTGTTATGATGATGATGATGATGATAATGATGATGATGTTGATGATGACGATGGCGATTATCATCATTTTTATTAATTGTATATGTCCTTTAGTTGCGTATGCAGAGTGTTAAAGTGCTGATTCAATCTTTCCACAGTTAACTCGTCTCGCTTCAAAGCAAGTGGTATCTATGCTAGAGTCTGAAATGTCAAAACTTAAGTCAGCCAAGGGAGAAGTCCAGCGTCTCAGAAGGGAATGCGTGAAAGCAATCAAACGAGAATGTTCTAGCTGCATGAGCCAAGGAGCGTGTGCAACTTCTCTCTCAAGTTTTGACCCAAACAAGGCGCTAAAATCATCCACTAACACTTCTGAAAAGAAACGGGATACAAAACGAACGAGATCGACCATGGACATCTGTCACCAGCTTATTCTGGACCGTTGCCTGGTAACCGAAACCGGACCCCATAATGTCTGCAGATTCTTCAGCTCAAAATTGAACAAGACATGCGCAGCTCACGAGACTGCAGCCAAGTCTCAGAGAGAGCTGGAGCGAGGGCTGCGATGGGTCAAGCAAGCCGAGCAGTTTATGTACAGCGATTTGTTCCAAATCCACGCGATCTCGTTCAAGACAAATGTTACTTCGGCTAATCTGGAGCAGATTTATTTGGATACTGTTTTAGAAGTCACAATATTTGGACAAAAACAGAGACTTGACGGCCTCAGGATGGATTTCAACGAATTCGTGAAGTTATCTTCAGAGATCGCAAAGTACGCGATAGACTGGTACCAAAAGACTCAGCCCCAGTCCAAATCTAAGTCACGTCACCCTGACAACAGGCCCAGGCAGTAGAATTAACAATGGCGTGCATTATTACAGACAGTCACTGAAAGGAATCGATGTTCCACAATGTGTAAATTAAAGACCCTGCGATCCGTAGGATCGAGAACAACAATAGGTTTAGATGTAAAGTAAATCGTTTTGTTCAATCGTGTGAAGTTTGGAATAATCTCCTGATGTTACTCTATAACCAAACGAGCGAAACTATTGTGGCTACGAAATCTTGAGATCATTTTACTAACGTTAGCTGCGAGGGGAAAAAACGCCCTATTCATTTCTATCAAGCTATACAATGTTAAGAACAGAATTTCAAGGCAAATGTTAACTGTACTATACTAAGGGCAGTTGGTTTGTAGAAGGAAGCGGTTATAGGCTGACGCCGTTATGTTGGCGCTAAATGCACGAGTATCGTGTTTACTGTTTTGGCATTCAAGTTCTTAGTATCAAAGGATACTGCAGGTCATTGCTACTCGAGAGGAATATGTGCAGTTTGAACTGATCAGCTTTAGGTTGACGTTATAAAACAGGAACAAACGTTAATCAGATCGGTATTTGAAATTATGGACATTTACTATAGGGATATTTTGGAAGAGGACCAGAATTTTTCACCCTTGCTGATTCTTCAGTATTAAATTAAAAACCAGTTCATAGTTCCCGGAGAAGAAATTAGTTAATAAGCTTTGATTATCAACAAAGTTCTTTTAAAGTTGTAAATTGAAGATGAGATAAACTCTTCCCCATTTTTGTTAACAAGGACTCAACCTGTAGGATTTAGCCTTTGTAATCAGTAAGAACTGAACTAAAGCCTGCTCAACACTGTTTTCGTACAACTTTATGTAGAACTGTGAACATCTTCTCGTCTTTGTAATTAAGCATCCAAAGGCTTAGGCGTTGTCAAACACTGTGCAGAAGAGGAAAATGAGTTACCTGAAAACTTCAAAAGCCTCAGTGATTAGTGACAAAACTTAACCCCGCAGTGATACCACTTTATGTATATGATATTTAATTGTAAACAAGGAATTTCCAGAGGGAATATTGTACGTAGCACCTACGATGTGTTAGGTCATGTTTTGTTTGAACATAAACAAAGTCAAATAAAGTAATTTGAGAAGAACTCTGCGAGGATTTGACTCTGAAAGTATCTTAACGTTTGATTAAGCTATTTCCAGAAATCAAGTTGGCATTTTTCGCGCGAAATTGTTCCGTACTTTCAATGTAAATTGTTGTCAGGCTTTCGTTCGTTTACCCTTGTGCATGAATTTTCCACATGTGTCACTCGCAATGTCGTTTTCCCCTGAGCTCTTTTTACATTTACTTTCTGCCCTCGCCATTTTTGTTATCCACATTTTAGGCCCTGTTTACAAGCAGGTAGGGTAACCCTAGTGCTAGGGTTACACTAGCAAGAGGGTTACCCTGGCACTCGCACATTTCTTCTTATTTTCAACGACACATTAACAAGGCAGCTGGGGTTACCCTAGCTGACAGCTAGGGTTACCCTGACACTAGGGTAACCCTAGCGCCCTGTAAATGCTCTGCTAGGGACAACTCTATTTTGGCTCCCGAAAGCAAAATATGATCACAATAGCGACAAAATCAGCGAATTATGACCCAAAAAACACCAAGTTCTTTCACAATTTGTCATATTTCTGCTTTGGAAATAAATTATTTTCCAGTTTTGTGATCTGTTCGTGCTTTACTTGCAAGGTTACCGAAGCGTAACAAGCGCAAAGTTGTCTCGGACAGTAGGGTCACCCTACCTGTAAATTTTGTTTGTAAACCCGGGCTATCTTTTAACCCTCTTGCTAGGGGTACCCTGGCAGTAGGGCTACCCTACCTCCTTGTAAACAGGGCCTTAGAGTGCAACGCAGGCTTCACTCCATGTCAACCTCGTTCCCAGGGTTCTCTCGCCGAGATTAACTTCCCATGCAACCTCCCCTCCTCCTTCAAATCTAAATGGTCCGTCACGAAAATATAAAAAAATATGCGGTTTAAACCACACTCGGGATATCAGCCCGCGTAAAATCAAACCGAAACCAAATATACAAAATCCTATTTCAAACATGTTTATTATCGATTACAAACCATTCTTGGTGTATAGATCAACTCACAACTTCTCAAGGCCCTTTTACAGCAAATTCAGCTAGGCAGTTGGTGAGAAACACGATCCTTATCATCTCAAGTCAAACGCATTTAAAGCAGTATGGAATACAAAAGTTTTACAGAACTATAACGAGTGGCAGAAATGGATGCCTTAGGTATTTCAAGGATTTCCCAGTAAAGACTGTGTGATTAGAAAACGCTTGTACAAATGAAGAAATACTTTGGGGAATGGAACATTTGGCGCGGAGTTCACTGGCTTCTTTAGCAGCCATGTTAAACTTGGAGTAACGTGTGCGCTCAGGGTAGTTTTCTAAATCCAGAACTTGAAGAATTCTCACCAGGCCACTCCGAACATTCCAGGAAAATATGAAGCCTGTACACTGCAAAACTGGGCTGAAATGAAAAGGAGCAAAAACACAGTTACGTAATAAAGACTGTTTAAACTTGAAATGCAGCTAGTTTGAGCTAGTTGGTATAAATTGTGTGTCTTAAGGCTGGTTTTCACTAGCGACGGAGTCGGACTTTCGTAGTCACAGTCGTCAGTAAGAGACCTTATGACCCAGTGAAAATCGAAAATCGGATTCGTAAGCGGAGTCCTAAGCTCGACGGAATCGGAGTCCGAAGAATCAGAACGTTTCCATTTCTTCCGAGCCCGTTTACGACTCTGTCGCTCATGATCCAGTGAAAACTAGATTGACGAAGCGGAAGAACCAGTCAATCGCAAGGCCCGGAGTCGAACATTGTCATTGGTTTATTCTTCCGCTTCTGCTTGAGACGCCGACAACGCAGTTTTCACTTGATCGTAAGCGACGGAGTCATAAGCAGAATCAGTGTTCTGCTTCCGACTCCGTCGGTTTGATTTTCACTAGATCGTATCGCTCTACGCTTCTGATTAGGACTCCGACTACGAGTCAATGTCCATAAACACGCATAAAAAGAACGAGGCCAATATCCAGCCATCCTGATGACGCAGGGTTAGCCAATTTACCTTACCTATTATGTGGAAAATGAACTCTATATTTTGCGGGACACAGCGGGTAATCCCGAGCGAGCAAGATAGCGCCATCTTGCCCGCTCGGGCAGCCAATCACAGCGCTGTATTCGGTTCATCTTGCCCAATCTCGTTCCCAGGGTCTCTCATCCCACGGAACGAGGTTGCATCTTGCCCGCTCACAGAACAAGCCATTTAACGACTGTACGCGTTTTGGCGCGCGTTTGAAAAACGCAAGGGCATTAACATGTTTGTTGCCAAGTTTTCTCTGCCTGCACTGTGGCATGATACAGAGGAACAAACAGACAAAGAAACTGAGCACCAGCAACTATTAAACCGAAATAAAGCAAACATCACGATTACAAACCTTGGACTGACAGGTAAGCCAAAGCTTTCAGACTGCTGCCTGGTACGAGTGTAAACCAGAAGTCTAGCCATGGTAATAACTTCACCACTGTCTGGACACACACCCACTACTTGAACATCATAGTCTTTAAGTGACTTGTAGCTGTGCCTGAGACCTTCATGAGATAGAATCAACTCATTGATGCATTGCTCTAAGTCAAGTGTTACTTGCTGAACAGCTAATGCATGTAGAATTTTACTTTCAAGAGTTTCTTTAAGGCATGGGTTTGAGGCTCCATTTGGATTGCTTTCGTTTATTTTCAAAACTTGCTTCAAGCTGCTACCATGGCATGTTTTTACAGTGAGTGGCAGGGATCCATCAAACATGTCAAATTCACCTGTTAGATCAGGTAGCTCGTGGTAGTCAGGATCATCGCTGGTTTCTATATAGACTTTGAAAACTGACGAAGTCAAGTTGTTGTTGTTTAAAACTGGCACGGATTCAGCGCAGCCACAAGAGCTACAAGTATTTGACACTGTGTTAGGACAATCCAAGTCACATCTTCTGTACTCCGACTTTGCAAACTTATCACATGCTGATTGTTCCTTGTCATTTTGAACACTTTTATTGGTGCCTTCAGTGACATTAATGCGTGCAATATTTCCTGCCTTTGGCTTATCCAGATCACTGCAAGACATGTTCACACCACTTCTGAAAGTTTGAACTAATCCAGATGGGTGATAAGCTATATCAACATCAAACTTGTCAAGATTTCCTCTTTCATCACAATCCTTTGTTGAGTCACTATAAGTATTTCCCTTGGAATCTTCACATTCTCTTTTGTTTCCAGTATTTAGAGCCACTGGCAGACATTCTTCTTTATCTACATGAATTTTTGTTTGCTGCTGTTTGCCATATATCTGGTTAAGGACATTGACAAAGCCTGAGATAATTGTGTGTCGATCAACTTGTTTCTGCAAGGAGCATGCAGACGGCATACACTCAACATTGTTGTCTGAGCAGGAGCCTTGACTGGTATCAGCTTCAGAGCTTGCAGTACCATCAACCTTCCATTTAGATTTGATGTCCACAACTTCAGCATTTAGTACAGGACTTTCTAAATCCCCTTCATGTACATCAGCACACTGATATGGAATGTCACCTTTGCCATTGACACCACCTGAATCCTGTTTGTTATCAACAGAGAAGCAAGACTTCTCTGATGCCTTGTCTCCTGCATCTGGATACAAACTCTTGAGAAATTCGGAAAAGTTGTTGTTTGTGTTCTCGAAGTTTACGATCCTCAATGCCATCAGGAAGTCTCCTGTATTGAAGAGAACTGTCTCATCCATTTTCAGATTTGTTGAGGGATTAAATATTGGAAATGGAGGCAAAAGGTCATATTTAAAATGCACCACAAAAGAGTGCTTCAAACACCTCTCTGTTATTCCACCAAGGGCTGTGTACTTGCAAAGGGGACATGGGCGTGGTGAGGGGGCAGAACAAACCGTGACATAACACTGATGACTGCGGTCTTCTTTTACAGAACGTCTGTAAGAAAAAAAAAAAATAACATGATATATGAATTATTCCAGACAGGGTGCTTTCATAGAGTTAGAAAGAATCCAAAATGGTGAGAATGGTTAGAAAATGTGAGTGACTTGTTAAGGTATTGTTTCTTTCAATCCTGGCCAGAACTACAATCCAAGCCAAAAGGTCTTAGGAAACTTGACAAAATCCCATCTGGTGACGCTTTATAATTTTTGAAATGAAGTCATTATTAAATTTGCCAAACCCCATCACCCCAAAACAATGTTGGAATAGTGGGTCTACTTACATGTAGGATGAATCAACATCAACACTGTGTTGGGGGTGGGGAGGGAGAGATGGGCAGAAAGACAATATCTTGGCAAACGTACAGTGTTCGAAGACTACTGACATGTAGGTGTAGCTAAGTGCATAATTATGATCATATTAAACATCTGTTTTAAACATTCCTTGAACATGCATCTATGGGCTCCTGAACTCACCAGAACTGACTTTTGCCTACGTATTAACTAAAAATAGCACATGTACAGTTGTGTACATGTACAAGCACTACAGACATCAGAGATAACAGTGAATTTTACATACTCTTCACCATAGACCACTGTTTGTGACTCATCTGGGCTCTCGGCAATCATTAAATGCAGATCTTCATGGATCTCTTCTTCATCAAACAATGCCACAGTAAACACCTTTTAAAAGACAAATTTCAGTCAGACATCAGCTCAAACTGCTATGGCACTGACAATACAAATTACACCGTAGCTTACTGTCTCACTTACTTCAAGAGAGGGACTGAAAATGGTCCCTATTTGCTTGAAAATGTGGGGTTGAAGGGGTGGAGTGAAGATACAGTGGCCTTTCGTTGCTTTATTGCCCTAACCATGGGGAGGGAAGGATGATAGTTTTGGAATTTTTGGGCTTCACTTTCAAAATTTTAGTACTGAGAGGGAAGCGCTTTTCCCTGTCAAACATAAGAGTTCTGCTTTGATTTTGACTTTGTACTTGTCAAAACACACTTTCCATTTACTGTAAGTATGAACTTAGCGAAGAGACCTGTCTCATGGGTCATAATTATTGTGTACCTGATCGAAACACAGTAAATGAAAGAACTGGTAGAATGTTTTCGCATCTAGACTGATCCTACCCAGTCTCATAATATGCCACTTCTTGGGGCTAAATTTTGCTGAAAATTCTTGAGAATGTTGTGGTAAACATTGGACAATACTCTGCACTAAGCCATGTGAGCTTCTCTTTTAGCACAGAATTTTCAATGTTAAAGTCTTACAAAGATATAGAGACGTAACCACAGGCCACAAACCTGAACTAATGGCCTCCACTGATGAAACTCCCACCAATGAAGAGAGTAAACATAGCGAGGCATTGGACAGCTGTCATCATTTTCAATTTTAAGGCAGTATGATATCAGGTATCTGCCATTCTTGGTGAAACCCAAAATAACATGTCTACGAAATACAACAGAATGTTATACAGGCTGCACAACCACGCATAAAATTATATCTGCCTTTATTGCTTTTCCTCTTTAAAGACACCATGACCTTTTCAGGTCAGCAGCACCATGAATACAGCCCAGTCAAAATGTGCCGCCAGCCACCTGCAACGAAATAAATAATGATCTGCACCTTACTTCACACTTGTCAGACTTGTATTCAGGACGAGGCTCTTGCAGCTTCAGCCTCTACGCTACTATGCCAGCTTGCCTACTACTCAAAAACATTTTGACTGGGCTGTGAATAACTCTGCTGTACTCTTCTGAGCATGCAGAGTACTCATTTTGTATTGTAATCCAATCAGTTTTGAGTGGTATTGGAACTGGGCAGAGATTGCATTTCTTGGTAAGGATCAAATGCCCCTGGAGAAGATGCATGCTAATTTTTCCCCTAGATCATGTGAATATTATGAAGTTCTTTAAATTAAAGCTCAACACTGAAATTGTTGATTTGAAATTCAGATTGCAATGGATGTACCATACCACAACCAGTAAAATTTGTTAAGCTGTCAGTGACAACAAGAGTCATGAACTTGTCTCTAGGTATACTGTAAGCAAGGCTATTACATGATATGTGCTAAGCTTAATAAATGTGAAAAACATATGCATTTTTTGTACTTAAGGTCATTCTCCACAATTGCACTGCGCATCCTTACTGCGCATAATTTATGGCGTCATTTAGCGCGCCTGCGTGCACGCGCATATTGAAAACATGGCGGATTTCCCTTGATATTGAGTGCTGTCAGAGGGTTCTCCCTAAATTTTTGAGTAGAAGGAGAATAACATGGAGTAGCCGGCAGAGGAATTTCCGCCATTTTGCACGTGTTGGAAAACAGAGTATGCTGACAGTCTTATATGGAGCGCTTTTCGTCGGTAACCGCTGCCTTGCAATCTGAGCCTGTTTTGTTCGCTGAATGTTCGATCAATGTCTGCAAGCAGATTCAAGCGTGGCGAAATTCTCGACGAAACTTTCAAGTTTATTCAATCAAAAACATTTTTGGACACTTGGCTCTTTAAGAAAAACTTTATTTATTTCCGAATATATTTACCCAAGGGAAACATCCGTCGCAAATGGAAAAGTTGCCGTTGGATGCAAAACAAAGTACTTATTTACTTTTTATTTGGATCTGAGTAGCCGGCGTGCCCAGGACGACTAGCCGGCGATTTTCGCCGGTCGCCGGGGCTTACGGAGATCTCTGGCTGTCAGTTGGAAAATGGCTATAGCTCACCAACGAGCATGGGCACCCCAACTTTTTTTTCAGTCATTGAAATCAACTTATCATAAACTTTTCTTGAGGAAAGACTGATCTGATTCCTATTGCTGAAAATTGAATAAATAACGAAAATAGCAAGTAAACTGTGGTCTTTTCTATTTTGCCCTATGGTAACCATACCAAAATATTTGGTTGAAATTTTAATCAAGAATTCAGCTTTCTGTCTAAATCAAACTTAAAAAGTTTATTTGTGTCCGATACAATGCATTGACTCCAGTTTAAGGTAATTCCCCTGAAATAAAACTGACAATAGATTTTCGTTCAAACTTTGCCCACTGAATATTTATCATATGAGAACTTCAATTTTGAAATAAAAAAGGTGGGTGCCCATACTCATTAAGGAGCACTGGGGCATTGAAAATGACCCACTTTGGCATTATTTACCGCTTATTACAAGAACGCATTCCCAACAATAATTGTAAATTTTTGTGACCGAGACTCATGAGAACACGCATTAAACTGGAGTCAATGCGTTGTATCGGACACAAATAAACTTTTTAAGTTTGATTTAGACAGAAAGCTGAATCCTTGATTAAAGTTTTAACCAAATTTCTTGACATGGTTACCATAGGGCAAAATAGAAAAGACCACAGTTTACTTGCTATTTTCGCTATTTATTCAATTTTCAGCAATAGAAATCAGATCAGTCTTTCCTCAAGCAAAGTTCATGATAGGTTGATTACAATGACTGGAAAAAAAATTGGGGTGCCCATGCTCGTTGGTCAGCTATAGCCATTTTTCAACTGAAAGAGCTCAATATCAAGGCAAATCCGCCATGTTTTCAGTGTGCACGTGCACAAGAGCGCGCTAAATGACGCCATAAATTATGCGCAGAAAGGATGCGCAGTGCAATTGTGAGGAATAACCTTAATGCGCGTTCTTGTAATAAGCATTAAATAATGCCAAAATGGGTCATTTTCAATGCCCCAGTGCTCCTTAATGAGTATGGACACCCCCCTTTTTTATTTCAAAATTGAAGTTCTCATATGATAAATATTCAGTGGGCAAAGTTTGAACGAAAATCTATTGTCAGTTTTATTTCAGGGGAATTACCTTAAGGTCATTCCCCAGTATTGCACTGCGCATCCCTACTGTGCATAATTTTACAGGTGATTAGCGTGCGTACACTCGCGTGCATTAGAGAATGGTGGCTTTCTCTCTACGGCTGGACCTCCCCAAAGAGGTAAATCGTCATTTTCTCGAAAACGACTCCGGTGACCTATCATTTTTTTTTCTGTTGTTTTGAATTGAGTAATAAATTTCTCTCTGTAAAATAAATATGGACCAATTCTCATGTTGAGAAAAAAACAATCGTCGGAAACATGAATTTAGCAAGCAATCGTGACTAGAATCATGGTGCTATTATAAGGATTTATATGGAATAAACATTACAAGGTGCTGCTGCTCCTAAATGAACATGGGGACCCCTCATTTTTATTTCCAAATTTAAGTTACTATAATATTAACAATCAATTGGCAAAGTTTGAGAAAAATTTCAGTGTAGGTTCTATTTCAGTGGAATGGCTTTAAGCTACTACTATCATATAATGCATCAGTCAATTCCAGCAGTGCCCCTGCCTGCCCCCCCCCCCCCCCCCCCCCTCCCGGGCTTACCCCTGGGCATTAGCATTTTTTAAAAAAATATGGGCAAATTCCCCGGGTGGGGACACATAAGCTGTCTAAATGCCCCGGGGTAGGGACGAAGAAAGAAGGAAAATGCCCCCACCCCTCCCCGAGATCATTGCCTTCCAACACTTCTTAAATACCAGTGAATAAAACGGTCAACTTTTCAGTATTTTTAACAGTATGTGCTAGTTTATTCTGATTGTATTTATTTCGTTATATTTTGTTTTTAACAAAATTTTTATATTTTATTTTTGTTTTTCACCTTGTCGCTGTAAAGAATGAAGACATTTTAAATGATGATGCATTGCATTTTAAGCTCGCAAGATCTGTGTTGAAGATCGCATCACCTTCGCAAACCTTTAGTATTTTAATTCCACTTTCATGAATTTAAAAATTGTTAGGCTAGTTTTGAATGCGAAGTACGAAATAGTTCATGTCATGTCAGGATTGTTTTGACAGTGATACACAAAATATAGTTCACCTTGTCACTTATATTTATATGCTTGCAAGTGATAAAATATCTAAAATTGAGAAAACATACCTTTAAAAACATTGGCAGGTTTTTCTAGTCCCTGACGGAGAAGCCAGTCTTTGACAAAGGCCCTGTCCTTCCCGATAAATTCATCCATCTTTCGAAAACACATTTGTCAAATGCCCGGGGGTCGCCCCGAGGTATGCTAATGCCCCGCTCCCGGGCCGCGATAAAATTTGCTAATGCCCCACCCCCGGGACTGACAACGTGAGCAAATGCCCCGCGGTTGCCCGGGGGGGGGGGGGGGGGTGGGCACAGCTGGAATTGATTGATGCATAAAAGTTAAAATCGCCCTTTAACTTCTTATCCCTTGGGAACAACTTAACCAGCTGAAACGACACGGGATGTGTCATGGCAACAAAGAAAAACTATCTAACTAGTAAATAAAGATTAAATAGTACAAACTGTTACCCTTTTCTCAGGACACCATCAACATCTAAAATGCTCTCCAAGGGAACGCAAAACCGCTGCGGACATTTCTTGAAAAGGCGTGCTCGGTTCCCGCGAAGATGCGGCTGCAAGGACCCTCTTGTCTTTCAAATGATAATAAGATGAATTAATTATATAAACAAAAGGCATTTTATCCATAAAGATATTACTTACTTCTCGCAGAGCGAGTTTTGCAACAACACTGTGTTTCGTTGCTTTTGTAATACCCGCCATATTGGTTTGACATGAGCCCGCGATAAAGACAATTTTGCACGTAAATATAGTTGAGTGCGTCGTTGAGTGCGCAGGAGCATCAGTTTCTACAACACTCCGCTGATCCATGAGGCTCAACTTCGAAACTTCGAAGCTTTTGTTATTTTGTACATGTAGTTTTATCAACTTATCAACGATTCAAAAGTCTCAGCTGTTAATTGTAATCCTTTGATAAAATGCCCCCTGACTCCAAAGAAGATGATTTGCACGAAAGAATTGGAAGTTTTGTTTCTTATCTTAAACAAGGGTAAGTACATTATACCACCAAAAATTTGCAGGAGTTACTTGGAAAAGTACGCTCGTCTGAACTGAATTTTCTTTCGCTTTTTCAGACAACTGCACGGATCTTATGATGTAGCATTTCAGACATTACAACTTTTGAGGAGAATTGTCTCACAGACACGTTGGAGTACAGCCGGGTAATTTACTTCAAATGTCATATTCCAAACGTGTCCACTTTCCGATAAATAAAGTTAATTCCTATTTTTATTATTTATTTTATTTTTTAGAATAAAAACTAGTGATAAAAAATTTCAAACTCTGTGGGATCATTTTCAAGTTTACCAATTGATTGAAATTTATTTCTTGTAGTGAACTTATGCTGTTTATGAGAACAGAGGGAAAGAAAATGGCAAGTGCTCAACCAACAGGTTATTATGTCTCACTGATTCTTTGCTGTATTTTAAATCAAATCCATCCACTTAAGGTTGTATCTGCTATGGCTGCGACCATATTTTTCTGTTGAGCATAGCCCAGGGTCTCCAGTTTGGCAGGAAGATGAGTGACCTTGGGAAAGAGGTTGAACAGTGATCAGTTGACTATGATTTTCAGGCCCGTGGCTGGGGTATTTCAAGGGGCGTTCGTATCCATTTGTCTGACGAAAAACATTCAGCTTAGGGTGGGGGTAGGGAAGAGAAAGCGCTATTAATCAAACGTCAGTTTGGATCGCTCTAATATTGTAAGTTCCTTAATTCCCTACTATACAAAAAGCTAGTGCATTATTGGTATAACACTAACAGTCCGTATCACAACAAGGGCGTGTCACAGCAAATTTGATAGCTCTACAATTCACGGATGCATGGTAGCAAATAGTTCCACCACTTCCTCAGGGGTGGGAGGCGCGGTGGCCTCATGGTTAGTGTGCTCGTCTCCGGATCGAGCGGTCCGGGTTCGAGCCCTGGCCAGAGACATTGTGTTGTGTTCTTGGGCAAGACACTTTACTCTCACAGTGCCCCTCTCCACCCAGGTGTACAAATGGGTACCGGCGAATTTAATGCTGGGGGGTAACCCTGCGATGGACTAGCACCCAGGGGGGAGTAGAAATACCCTCAGTCGCTTCATGCTAAGGAAACCGGGATAAGCTCCGGCCTGATGAGCCACTTGGCTCGTATGCAGACTTTACTTTACTTCCTCAAGGTCTATTTGCATGTCGTAATGGATATGAATAAGTGCAAGTGACGCTAATCTGTTCTCGCTCATCGTGCATGGCATATAGGCGTTTAACCTTCGCATCGCGCTGAAGGACCTTTCGCACTTGCAGCTAGCTACGGGCGAAGGAGATAGTATTTTGAGCAGAGTGAATATGTTGGGAAATTCATCCTCGTCGCACTGCTTCAGGGCTGTGGCACACGAGTCTGGGAGCTCATCCTCCTTGGCATACTTGATTCTCCACCGCCGAAATTCTGCCGGGAAGACCTGTGGAGGTGGAAGATTACAAGTCCCTGTACATATCGACGACCCCTTGTAACTCTTGCGACTTCGTTTGATTCTCATTCATTACAGAGGGAACCAAAGCAAGCAGCCTTGAGGCTTGGACGGTGAGGGCATCAAGGCGCTCTCCTAGCTGCAAAATGATTTGATCAAGAAATGGAGCAGCCACATTGATCCGATAATACTCCTTTGCTGTTGGAGCTGGAGCGTTGGCGCGATGACATTGCCGTGCAGCAACTCTGGGAGCTGTTGGTGCAACTCCCGCCTCAGCTGCCGTTGCCATTGCCTTCTCATACGCATCATCGTACATCTTGTCCATATCGGCGCGCATGTCCCAGTATGACTTGAGCACACTCGAAACCATCGTGAAAGCCTTGAAAATGTCATTGCTCTTCCGTTGCAAATTCGTCGTTAGAGCACTCATGTGCGACAGGTAGAGGTATCCAATGACAAAAGTAACGATAAATTCAAAGTTCGTAATGGCTTGGAGTAGTCCAGAGGCATCCATCTTAGTGGCTGTGTTCCAGCATCCGTAGAACTGGGCTGGACAGTCTTGGTGGTGTAGATTATGTGCCATGACCTCCAAAACATACACAACATACACGACATACTCAAAGGATTCATAAAAATGCTCGTATGCTTCAGACCTCTCTGCCAATCTGGTAGTAATCATATCTACAGGCCATCTGATAGGGTGCGGAAAAAAACTGAAAATTATGTGGAAATTTTCGGCAATATTATGTGGAAGAAAGTGACGATTATGCGGAGAAGACATCAGATTATGCGGAAATTTCTACAATTTAATAAAGTTGCTCCCATGGCTTTTTCCAACATATAAAATACATGTTAACGTCTTACCGATAATTTTAGTCCTCTATGGTGGACACGTATTTCTTCGTTCAGCGCAATTTTTCTATGATTTTTGTTGTTATGTTTGTCCGAAGCTTAGTAACCAGGCATTAAATCAGACGAGAAAAACTAGACACTACTAGAACTAGAACCCAGGCCCATCACCAGAAGACGCACGGAACGCCTGGAGGCTTAAAATTGTTTACGAACGAAAAGACGTGTTTTCGTCGCTGTTTTGGGTGAATAACTTCTTCAAAATGATCAATCTCTTTGATATTTCTGCTTCTGATGATGGTAATCAGTTGCTTTCTCGCTTATATGTAGCAATTTTCCAGTTTTATGCGGAAAAATGCCCCAAGGATGTGGAGGATGCGGAAGTAGGCGAATTATGCGGATCCGCACCACCGCATCCTGTCAGATGCCTGTATCTAGCAGGGTGAATTTCTCTTAATTTGCCTGGCCCGATACAGACCTCGCTGTGTTTTTCATGTTTTTTTTTTTTGCAGGGTCCTGGGCTTTCTAGTTTGTTATATAGTTAGACAGCAGTCACAAAGCGTCCTATGCGGCAGCGTTTGGACCACAATGGCTCCCAAACCCGAAAACATAACAGTGAAAAAAATATAGTTTGTCTTAAATAGGCTAGCGCAAGCTCAATCCTGACAATCCAAGATTCGGCTCTCGGTCAGGTCGGCAACAGCAAAAAAAAATCTTGGGCCTCAAGGGGGTTCGTTCAAACCCCTCGAACCACCCCCCTACGGACCTGATTTTGGCTGGCCAGTAAATCAGAATGAATTCAGAATGTACAAAGTTGGTTCACTTGATACTAACAACATTGTCACTGTATTACATTAATGTGACTGTTTACCGTGTATATTCATTGTGCACATCCAGAAAATCTCCATACTCCCCGGAGGAGGTGGAGGGTTCGAGCCCCAGACTGGACCAACACTCAGGGTCTTAAAATAACTGAGGAGAATGTGCTGCCTTTGTAATTATATCTGCAAATGGTTAGACGTTCAAGTCTTCTTGGATAAGGATTAAAAACAGTAGTCCCCATCTCCTGCATCTTCAGTGTTACATAGTCAACAGGGGACGTTAAAGAACCCACACACTTATCGAAAAGAGTAGGGCGTGTAGTTCTCGGTGTTGTGGTCTGACCTTGTCTCAAGGGTTGGTGCTTCACACAGGGATAACCTCATTGCACCTCTCCCCCTTGGACAGAATTGTCCTTGAAAAATTACAGTGTAAACTATAAAACTATAAATTTCCAGAGGATTGGGGGGGTTTTTAGAAAAAATCCCTTCTGTGGGGAAGGTACATGGATATTTTCTGGATCTACACATTGTCAGAAAACATGCTTGGTTTGACTGCAGCTCCACTAACTTGAACACACAACTGTCTATGAATATTGTAATACATGTATAATGCAGGTCTAGGGCCAATTGTTTTAATTTACTTTTATAACAATTAATTTGATTCTTAAGTGTTTTTGACAGAGGTGTTTAGGTACATGATGATTCTTAATTAATATATTAATTTTAATTTTAAACACTTTTGTTGAAAGTTGCTTCAAAGTGTTATTTACATTTTCTTTGTAGATTCTGTAGTTGGAAATATGGTGAGGAGAGGTATGTTCATGTATAGTCCAGTAAACATACTAATTAATAATTATTGTGAGTTGCCACAAGTTAGGAAATAGTCAGGGAAAAATAAGGAAATTTTATTTAGTATCAGGAGAAATATTAACATTTTGAAGAAAAGTCAGGGAAAATTGAAATAATTTAACAGAGCTGATTTTAATTAATACCAATGAAGGTGGAAGAAACATTTAAGGTGGGTGTGATCTAAAAAATCTTTTTCCTTAATGAAGAAGAAAAAAATGGTGAAAACTTATCTGTCTTAATAATGGCTGTAAGAAGTCTCTAGCAGAAGCTGCTACTAGATCTGACATTTTGTATTCTTTTGGTCAGGGAAAAATCAGGGAATTTTGAACAGTGATGTCCTTGTTCCAGTTGTAATAATAAGTATAGCTCAGCTTACCATTTAATGTAATTATGGATTTTTGTAATTCTTTTCAGCTCTTAAGATTATCAGAGAAGAATATGCAGGGTACGATTGGTGAATTTTTTTAAATACAATGTGTAGTTCCAGAAAATATCCATACTCCCCCTACAGAAGGGATTGGAATTTCCTGAGGGGTGGGGGCTCTGTAAGGCCAAAAACATTTAAATAAATGTATGAAGCTTAATTGGAATTTCCAGAGGATGGGTGGGGGGTCTTAGAAAAAATCCTTCTGCAGCAGAGGTATGGATATTTTCTGGAATTATACAATAGAGACAGGGTTTATACATAGACCTGCACATGAGAGAACGTTTCAGTATGATAACTTTTTTTTCAACAGCTCTGTGAGTGGGAAAACAGATGAAGGGGAGACAGAAGAGTCCTTACATGTGAGCAAAGTAAACTGTTAAATATCAGTGGTCTGAGCTCATTTATTTGATGAATGATTCATCTCTCAGTCCAGATCAGTAGTGTAGTGTGGCTGGAATGGATTTGAGCTTGCCCAAACATGAAAGGCCGTGTTTGACCAAATTTCCAAATTCCGAGACGAGAGTTGAAAATATGAAGAGCAGTGCAGGAGTATTTGTGAAGAACTTCAAGGTGTTTGGAATTACTGTTAAACACTGTCTGAACTGTTTGATATATATCTTCTCAATGAAAGCTAAAACTATGGAGAAAATGGAGAAATGGAATTATAAAAAATTTAATCTAATTACTGTCAGATCAGTATTTAAATACCCTCAGGGTCATGAATTCCTTTGTTTAAACTTGGTGAATTATTTAGATGAGTTTGAGCAATATACTATATTGTCTATGGTATAGAGACCCTTTCATACATTGCTGCCAGTTATGAATTCTTTTGTAAGTATTAAAATTAGCCCCAGCTGACTAACCTCGTTTTTAGTCTTAAATGAGATTAGCGAGGCTAACTTAATGCATACAAAATAATTTTAAGTTTGCAGCCATTTATGAAAAGGGTCTATAGACGTGTCAGTGATGGACTCCTAGACTATCTTGCTGTAGTAGACTTGGTAACTGAACTTAGAATCTCATGCTAATAATGTAACTATAAAGTGACAATAGTCTTAGATTATTTAATGATTGTTTCAGAAACTTTTGATGACTGGAGGACCTTCTACAAGTGACTTCAACAAACCAAGTCATGGACTTAAGGTATGCAAATATTGATACATGTATTTGATTCCAAGTAAGTTTTGACTATCTCTTTTAGTTACATTTGTTTCAAACAACTGATTATTTATGCAGCCTGAATAAATGGATATCACTTTTTCAAAACAATTCTTGAAAATTTTTTTTTCAGGCTACTGTTATAGATGCCTTAAATGAACTTTTATCTGAACTTGAGTCAAGGTATGTCATATTACACAGTGAATTATGTACTGTACATGTATATTGCGCATGATCCATTTTTGTAACACATTTATCCTTACGAAATAGTGTACAATACAGTTGCAAGGGTAAGTTCACTTAGCGGCACAAGCCTTCGGAGCTTAGATCATGGTTTCCATAGCCTACACTGAGTGCAAAGATCACCAGGTGCATGCACATGCACCAAGTGATCCCCACACCCAGGACAAACCTAGCGATCAGCACAATCAACAATTGATTTAATCGCAGAAGCACCCAGCCATCTCCACAATCAGCAGTGGATCAGCAGGCATGACACTGACAACACCTGTCATGCTCAACAAGTGTCAGGACACGCTGGAGACTGGTCACTCCCGCCCGGGCGCAGAAACCGCAATTCCGACAGCATTTTATCTAGTCACTCTAACAAGGTGTTGGGACCAATTATATTGACTCACAAGGGGAGAGAGGCTGTGTGAAAGTAATAATAAGTGTCTTGCTGAATAACACAATTCAATGACCCCATCTGTGAACCCTTTCACTCCCAAGGGGTCTCCCTTTGAAGACTTAAATCGTCTGGCGTTAGACAGAGGAAAATCTATTAAGTCACTCTTGGGCTTGAAAGGGTTAAGGGATTAAATCCTTTTCATCAAGATTCCAGTGCACTTGCAAGGGGAAATCTGTATCCCCTGAACACTTGAAGCTCTACAAACGCCAGAAACATGATAAGTATCCAAGCCGTGAATAAGAGTTTGTTTTGTTTATCTGTGTAGTGCTGATAACATTGCAACCCAAGCTCTCGAGCATATACACTCTAATGAAGTTATTATGACCATCGGAAAATCAAAAACTGTAGAAGAATTTCTTAAGGTGGGTGTGAATTTTTTAGCATAGCGTAATATCAAAGTATTTATAAAAGTCTGCGTACAAGCCAAGCTGGTGGCTCATCATTCCGGAGCTTATCTCAGTTTCTGTAGCATAAAACAACTAAGAATAATTCTACTCCCACCATAGTGTACGCATTTGTTCATCTGGTTGGAGAGAGGCACTGTGAGAGTAAAGTGTCTTGCCTAAGAACACAACACAGTGTCCCTGGCCAGGGTTCAAACTAAGATCACGTGATCCAGAGACGAGCGCAGTAACCATGGGGCCACTGCACCTGCGCAAATAATGACAGTGAATGATAATCATAAAGCACTATTGCAGGGTTGGACACTTAATTTTGAGAGCACTCGCCATTCGGGCGAGTGACCCGCAAAATGCACTCGCCCGGACCAGTTTTCACTCGCCCAAAAATTTACCCCCCCCCCCCCCACCTCCCCTTCCAACCCCCGCGTTTTTCCAACCATTTTAGTCATCTTTTATTCCTTGGACTGATCACAGGTAGCTTTCGGGGCTTTTTCCTTCCTTTTTCTCTTCGACTACTTTGGAGACTCTTGAAATATATATCCACATTTTTTATTTTGTACGCGATCAGTTTACGGGAGAACACGCAATGATCAGAAAGCTGGGAAAGTACGGAAAACAATTCGCTTGCAACGTCATCAAGCACTATGGCAGACCGAGGATTATTTCCTCAATGAAAAATTCTATTTAAAGACCTTAAATCCCAAGGAAACACAATGGAAGCACTTACTTTATATTTCAAGTAGATTTTTTATTGATGAATCTTCGTGAAATCCCTGCAGTTTGCGAGCAAACGTGTCTGTTCTTCTCAGGAGCGGTCTCTATTTTAGGCGCCATATCTACCCGATCACCGATGGCTCGATAGTGACCAGCAGTATTACTTTGTACAAGTAGATGGGATATGTAATTATCACTAGAGGGAAGCCATATTGTTTAGCCGAATGTAGTATGTCACTTGCCTTTCGGAATACAAAACTTTATAAAATAGAAATGGTAAGTTTATGTTTAGGAATTTTCTTGCCAAAATGGGGTGTAAAAACATTATTTTGATATTTAAATAATTTCTTGGTGGCAAAAATTGCACTCGCCAAATGGGCGAGTGATCGAGAATTTGCACTCGCCCGACACTTTTCACACTCGCTGGGCGAGCGGGCGAGTGCTAAGTCTGACACTGTATTGTTTATTAATTGCAGACAGTTATCTCCCGTGTCTTCCTTGTACGAGTTGTAATATAGCTATATGTACTGTATATATACAGTTTATAGCATGACCTCACGATGTGGATATAAAATGATCCTCTTTGTTTCCTGTTCACTTTTTAGAATGCCGCAAGAAAACGGAAATTTAGTGTTATTGTGGCAGAAGGAGCTCCATTTTATAAGGTTTGCAGACCTGTTCTTGGAACCTTTATGGTAGATTTTTGAAATATGGATCTCTTGCCATAACATTCTACAATATCTTTATCCTACTGACAAGATCTCGTGTTTCCTTTTATCAGGGCCAAGAGCTTGCCAAGAGTTTAGCTCAGCACGGAATTGAAACGACCGTTATCACTGATTCAGCAGTGTTCGCTATTATGTCCAGAGTGAACAAGGTAAACTGACCATTCTGTTTTCAATTAGAAAAACAATAGATGAAGTCCTGGTAACTGTGTTACTGACAACTGTCAGAAAGACAAGAGAGAACAAAAATTGCAGGCACTCTAGGAGCTTTCAGTGATTACATGTAGGTAGCTAAATTACAATCTTTCTCCTTAGAATTCAGGTAAAACAAAACTTAGTGTGCACTAATCTCATTTTTAAGCGATTCCAGTACTAGAGATGTGCCCTGGCCTGTCGTTCATGTACTACATGTTCGCCTCAACAAGTTTTCCTCCATCTTTTTATGATTTGCCCTCAACAATAAATGTGCTGCTTAGTAACACAAAAAGTGACAAATTAACTCTTAATATTTTCTGCACATTGGCGATTATTTCACAATTTGAAGAAATGCTAAGTTGAAAAATTCACTCAACTCTGGGGTTACAATTCCCATTTGTCCAGGGTGAACTGTGGAAGAACGAAACCATTTTAAAACCAAGTGCGAGATGAGAAATCTGTGAAGGTCTATTTTACGTGTTATTCTTGTCTTCAGGTTATAATTGGCACTCACGCTGTAATGGCAGATGGCGGGTAAGTGGAGTAAACATTGCTGAATATTTTTTATTATTATTATTTGAAACAAGCCAAAAAAGTGAAATAAGTTTATTGACGATCAATAGCGGTATTGTTCTCGACACAATACCACTATTGATGGTACGTACAGCTGCATAGAAGGTTTCATGGTCGCCGACGTCATCTTGGTACTGGAGCAAACACGGCAAAATTTACCGTGAATGTATGGGAAAAATCGTGATTTTGATGCTCGATAATTTCAAGTTGATAAATAAGCTAAGTGTTTACACTTGCTAGGCGACTGAGGCAGCAAGAGTTTCTTGGAAACTTTTGTCTTGTGTTTCTTGTTCGTCCTTCGTAGTCGAACATACATTCAGTTGTCTTACATACACAGTTTATTTCGTAATGCAGGTCAATAGTAACAATTCATACAGCTGATTTAGAGTGAACACAGCCCTCTATTTTCTCGTATTTTTATTCGGTTGATGAACGCGTGGATAAATCGCGAGAGAACTGGACACCAGCGCGGAAACGGAAAGCTTGACTACGTAGGGGGTGGGGAGAGCCATTAATATTTACATTTAATGATACAAAAAAAAATAATATTCTTAGTGAGATTTGCTGTGGTCCCTTTGTTAAAAGCCGTTGAGACCAGATTTGTTACGTTTCAGTGTTGCTTACAAAGAAGCTACAATAGCTTTGTTTGCCTTCCTTGTCACTCCGTCCAGTGTAATTCCGTACAAGCCCATTTCTTCCAAGCTCTGTTGCTTCCGTTTTACCTCAAGTAATACACCTCTACTCTTAGGTTCAGTAAAAGTAAAATAGCAATAATCTATGGTTAAAACCCGGTTTGAACCTTAAAAACTTGAATAGCTAACCTACGTATGTATAGATATTACAGATTTTGCTTTTTGCTTGCTTATAAACAGTTACGTTCCATCGTTGGTTCCCATGCTCTCGCACTCGCTGCAAAGCACCACTCAGTCCCGGTAAGCTAGAGTCACAAGTATCTGAAAATTACTAAGAAATGATTTCACCAGAGGATCTTCACAAACGATAGTCCATACCTCGCTTTACAACACCTCCGCAATACGGGCAGCTGTGTACAGCATTCAGTCACTTTGTCACCCTTCTCCCACGAAAAAAGAAAATCAAAATGTACACGGTTGTCTCTACATTATGGTCTTGAAAACCACCACATCAAGAAAAACAACAAAAGCTGAGCCACCATACTCAAACATCGTATTGAGAAGTAAAGTGAAGGCTATAAGTTTTGCCTTGCCTTGAGCGTTACGAGCTCCAATTTCCCTCGTCGCCGTTACCACGGAATGTAGCCTCAGATCTTTGAATTCAGCGGGATCAACGGCACTAAGCATAAGGTCGCTTACGATTCCACAAGGAAAAACATGTAACACGGTTTCTTCTGGTCGAAGAGACTCAAAACAATTAAATAGAATACTTACATATTTGAAATACACAGTTTACTAAATCTGGAGGAATGTAGTCAAAACACGGGGTTATGAACATCAATTTTAGACAATATATTTCCTGACAAGACAGAAAAAATGATTATTAAGATCACTTCTTTAAAAAAGGTTCTATGACATAATAAAACAATTTCGTTCAGTTATCTTACCTTCAGAGAACTTCATAACATCATGAGGAACGGACGAATTTATTGCAGCTATCCTGCAAAAAAGGAAGTAAAACCAAACAAGGCAGGGAACGAAGATTAATAAATGGAAACCAACGAAGTGATCGTTTCGACAAAACACAGCATACGTGGACGCAAATGTCCACAAAAAGGTTTAATTAATGAAATTACACGCACTTCTGATGATAACCTCCACATCCTCCCCTCCAACTCCCATTCCGCTTCCTATCCCTCTTCCCCATCCCCCTCCCCTCCCCCTTTCCCTTCCCCCTCCCCTCTCCCCTCCCCCTCTCCCCTCCCCTATAGTTTTAAACGTGAACGAAACTAGTATTTACCTGGTCATATGACACGATATACTGTGGTGTAAGCTTATACATGGCCGCACACACGATTAACTGTGGACAAGAACAAAAGATGTCAACTGTAAACACCTTACGGTATTAATACATGTAGCGCTAAAATCGGTGGCTCAAGGCCAGAACAGATTAAAACAATAAAGAAATGAAAAAAGTAACTACTGTAAAAGCTAACGGGGCATATAGATTTTGTCACATGCGTGCGCAAAAGAAGAGCAAGGAGAAATAAACATGTTAACAATGTTTTCAGATCTCAACAAACGCTCGAAGGGAGAGACTTCCGGTAAGTTCGCAATGTAGATTGTATGGATAAAACTAGGGTCGAACGTCTTTAATAAAGATACTAAAGAGAGAGAGCTGTATGTCTGTATTATAGAGTTACATGTAGAGAGAGTATGAATTCTTTTTATTTTCGTGGGAGGGGGTCCCGGTAACCAAGTGACTGAATGCTGTACACAGCTGCGGCCCGCGTATTGTAGAGGTGTTTGTAAGTCGAGGTATGGACTGTCTATGGTTTGCGAAAATTCTATCGTTTGTGAAGATTCTCTGGTGAAATCGTTTTTTTTTAATATTATTTACAGATACTTGTGACTCTAGCTTACCGGAACTGAGTGGTGCTTTGCAGCGAGTGCGAGAGCATGGGAACCAACGATGGAACGTAACCTGTTGTAAGCAAGCAAATGGCACGATCTACATGAGGTTACGGTACATGTATCTATACAAACGTAGGCTAGCTATTGAAGATGTTACGGTTAAACAGGGCTTTAACCATAGATTACTATTGATTATTTTTTTTTTTACTTTTACTGAACCTAAGAGTAGAGGTGTATCACTTGAGGTGAACGGAAGCAAACAGAGCTTGGAAGAAATTAGCTTGTATGGAATTCACTGGACGGAGTGAAAAGGAAGGTGACAAAAGCAATAGACGGCTGTGTTCAGTCTAGACCAGCTGTTTATTAAATTGTTATTATTGACCTGCATTGCGGAAGAAACTGTGTATGTATGTAAGACAAGAGTATGTATGTTCGACCACGAAGAACGAGCAACAAACATATGTAAGACAAAAGTTTCCAAAGAAACTCTTGCTGCCACAGTCGGTTAACCCCTCAAGTGTAACATTTTGCTTACCTATCAACTTGAAATTGATAACAGTAAATTAAACGCTGTCATATGGTGAATTCAGTGTATCAAGGAACTAACTGCATTGTACATCATGCTTTTGATGGTCAATTGTTGTTGTCCACAGCAAATAGAAGGTTTCACAGTTTTCACGGTCGCCGACGCCATCTTGGTTGTGGGGCAAACACGGTAAAATTTACAGCCATTCACAGAAATCTCAGAATATCAACCTTCCTCAAGTTATCGAGCATCAAAATCACGATTTTTCCCATACATTCACTGTAAATTTTGCCGTGTTTGCCCCACTACCAAGATGACGGCGGCAACCGTGAAACCTTCTATACGGCTGATAAAGATTGTTGTTGTTGTTGTTGTTGTTGTTGGCTGTACGTACCATCAATAGTGGTATTGTGTCGAGAACAATACCGCTATTGATCGTCAACGAACTTATTTCACTTTTTTGGCTTGTTTCAAATAATAATAATAAAAAATATTCAGCAATGTTTACTCCACTTACCCGCCATCTGCCATTACAGCGTGAGTGCCAATTATAACCTGAAGGCAAGAATAACACGTAAAATAGACCTTCACAGATTTCTCATCTAGCACTTGGTTTCAAATGGTTTCGCCCTTCCACGGTACACCCTGGACAAATGGGAATTGTAACCCCAGAGTTAAGTGAATTTTTCAACTAAGTATTTCTTCAAATTGTGAAATAATCGCCAATGTGCAGAACATATGGAGTTAATTTGTCACTTATTGTGTTACTAAGTAGTACAGTTATTGTTGAGGGCAAATCATAAATAGATGGAGGAAAAACTTGTTGAGGCGAACATGTAGTACATGAACGACAGGCCAGGGCACATCTCTAGTACTGGAATCGCTTAAAAATGAGATTAGTGCACACTAAGTTTTGTTTTACCTGAATTCTAAGGAGAAAGATTGTAATTTAGCTACCTACATGTATCACTGAAAGCTCCTAGAGTGCCTGCAATTTTTGTTCTCTCTTGTCTTTCTGACAGTTGTCAGTAACACAGTTACCAGGACTTTATCTATTGTTTTTCTAATTGAAAACAGAATGGGTCAGTTACCTTGTTCACTCTGGACATAATAGCGAACACTGCTGAATCAGTGATAACGGTCGTTTCAATTCCGTGCTGAGCTAAACTCTTGGCAAGCTCTTGGCCCTGATAAAAAGAAACACGAGATCTTGTCAGTAGGATAAAGATATTGTAGAATGTATGGCAAGAGATCCATGTTTCAAAAATCTACCATAAAGGTGCCAAGAACAGGTCTACAAACCTTATAAAATGGAGCTCCTTCTGCCACAATAACACTAAATTTCCGTTTTCTTGCGGCATTCTGAAAAGTGAACAGGAAACAAAAAGGATCATTTTATATCCACATCGTGAGGTCATGCTATAAACTGTATATATACAGTACATATAGCTATATTACAACTCGTACAAGGAAGACACGGGAGATAACTGTCTGCAATTAATAAACAATACAGTGTCGGACATTAGCACTCGCCCGCTCGCCCAGGCGAGTGTGAAAAGTGTCGGGCGAGTGCAAATTCTCGATCACTCGCCCATTTGGCGAGTGCAATTTTTGTCACCAAGAAATTATTTAAATATCAAAATAATGTTTTTACACTCCATTTTGGCAAGAAAATTCCTAAACATAAACTTACCATTTCTATTTTACAAAGTTTTGTATTCCGAAAGGCAAGTGACATACTACATTCGGCTAAACAATATGGCTTCCCTCTAGTGATAATTACATATAGCATCTACTTGTATAAAGTAATACTGCTGGTCACTATCGAGCCATCGGTGATCGGGTAGATATGGCGCCTAAAATAGAGACCGCTCCTGAGAAGAACAGACACGTTTGCTCGCAAACTGCAGGGATTTCACGAAGATTCATCAATAAAAAATCTACTTGAAATATAAAGTAAGTGCTTCCATTGTGTTTCCTTGGGATTTAAGGTCTTTAAATAGAATTTTTCATTGAGGAAATAATCCTCGGTCTGCCATAGTGCTTGATGACGTTGCAAGCGAATTGTTTTCCGTACTTTCCCAGCTTTCTGATCATTGCGTGTTCTCCCGTAAACTGATCGCGTACAAAATAAAAAATGTGGATATATATTTCAAGAGTCTCCAAAGTAGTCGAAGAGAAAAAGGAAGGAAAAAGCCCCGAAAGCTACCTGTGATCAGTCCAAGGAATAAAAGATGACTAAAATGGTTGGAAAAACGCGGGGGTTGGAAGGGGAGGGGGGGGGGGGGGAGGGTAAATTTTTGGGCGAGTGAAAACTGGTCCGGGCGAGTGCA
Organism: Platygyra sinensis; assembly: GCA_019787425.1. Classification (NCBI taxonomy): domain Eukaryota; kingdom Metazoa; phylum Cnidaria; class Anthozoa; order Scleractinia; family Merulinidae; genus Platygyra; species Platygyra sinensis. The sequence continues at coordinate 188,311 of JAHPZR010056026.1, read as the reverse complement.
TTTTGCGGGTCACTCGCCCGAATGGCGAGTGCTCTCAAAAATTAAGTGTCCAACCTGCAATAGTGCTTTATGATTATCATTCACTGTCATTATTTGCGCAGGTGCAGTGGCCCCATGGTTACTGCGCTCGTCTCTGGATCACGTGATCTTAGTTTGAACCCTGGCCAGGGACACTGTGTTGTGTTCTTAGGCAAGACACTTTACTCTCACAGTGCCTCTCTCCAACCAGATGAACAAATGCGTACACTATGGTGGGAGTAGAATTATTCTTAGTTGTTTTATGCTACAGAAACTGAGATAAGCTCCGGAATGATGAGCCACCAGCTTGGCTTGTACGCAGACTTTTATAAATACTTTGATATTACGCTATGCTAAAAAATTCACACCCACCTTAAGAAATTCTTCTACAGTTTTTGATTTTCCGATGGTCATAATAACTTCATTAGAGTGTATATGCTCGAGAGCTTGGGTTGCAATGTTATCAGCACTACACAGATAAACAAAACAAACTCTTATTCACGGCTTGGATACTTATCATGTTTCTGGCGTTTGTAGAGCTTCAAGTGTTCAGGGGATACAGATTTCCCCTTGCAAGTGCACTGGAATCTTGATGAAAAGGATTTAATCCCTTAACCCTTTCAAGCCCAAGAGTGACTTAATAGATTTTCCTCTGTCTAACGCCAGACGATTTAAGTCTTCAAAGGGAGACCCCTTGGGAGTGAAAGGGTTCACAGATGGGGTCATTGAATTGTGTTATTCAGCAAGACACTTATTATTACTTTCACACAGCCTCTCTCCCCTTGTGAGTCAATATAATTGGTCCCAACACCTTGTTAGAGTGACTAGATAAAATGCTGTCGGAATTGCGGTTTCTGCGCCCGGGCGGGAGTGACCAGTCTCCAGCGTGTCCTGACACTTGTTGAGCATGACAGGTGTTGTCAGTGTCATGCCTGCTGATCCACTGCTGATTGTGGAGATGGCTGGGTGCTTCTGCGATTAAATCAATTGTTGATTGTGCTGATCGCTAGGTTTGTCCTGGGTGTGGGGATCACTTGGTGCATGTGCATGCACCTGGTGATCTTTGCACTCAGTGTAGGCTATGGAAACCATGATCTAAGCTCCGAAGGCTTGTGCCGCTAAGTGAACTTACCCTTGCAACTGTATTGTACACTATTTCGTAAGGATAAATGTGTTACAAAAATGGATCATGCGCAATATACATGTACAGTACATAATTCACTGTGTAATATGACATACCTTGACTCAAGTTCAGATAAAAGTTCATTTAAGGCATCTATAACAGTAGCCTGAAAAAAAAATTTTCAAGAATTGTTTTGAAAAAGTGATATCCATTTATTCAGGCTGCATAATTAAACCATTGTTTGAAACAAATTTAAATAAAAGAGATAGTCAAAACTTACTTGGAATCAAATACATGTATCAATATTTGCATACCTTAAGTCCATGACTTGGTTTGTTGAAGTCACTTGTAGAAGGTCCTCCAGTCATCAAAAGTTTCTGAAACAATCATTAAATAATGTAAGACTATCGTCACTGACTTCATAGTTACATTATTAGCATGAGATTCTAAGTTCAGTTACCAAGTCTACTACAGCAACATAGTCTAGGAGTCCACCACTGACATTATAGACCCTATTCATAAATGGCTGCCAACTTAAAATTATTTTGTATGCATTAAGTTTAAAGCATCACTAACCTCATTTAAGACTAAAAACGAGGTTAGTCAGCTGAGGCTAACTTTAATACTTACAAAAGAATTTATAACTGGCAGCAATGTATGAAAGGGTCTCATACCATAGACAATATAGTATATTGCTCAAACTCATCTAAATAATTCACCAAGTTTAAACAAAGGAATTCATGACCCTGAGGGTATTTAAATACTGATCTGACAGTTATTAGATTAATTTTTTTATAATTCCATTTCTCCATAGTTTTAGCTTTCATTGAGAAGATATATCAAACAGTTCAGACAGTGTTTAACAGTAATTCCAAACACTTTGAAGTTCTTCACAAATACTCCACTGCCCTTCATATTTTCAACTCTCTTCTCGGTATTTGGAAATTTGGTCAAACACGGTCTTTCATGTTTGGGCAAGCTCAAATCCATTCCAGCCACACGCTACTGATCTGGACTGAGAGATGAATCATTCATCAAATAAATGAGCTCAGACCACTGATATTTAACAGTTTACTTTGCTCACATGTAAGGACTCTTCTGTCTCCCCTTCATCTGTTTTCCCACTCACAGAGCTGTTGAAAAAAAAGTTATCATACTAAAACGTTCTCTTATGTACAGGTCTATGTATAAACCCTGTCTCTATTGTATAATTCCAGAAAATATCCATACCTCTGCTGCAGAAGGGATTTTTTCTAAGACCCCACACCCACTCTGGAAATTCCATTTAAGCTTCAAACATTTATTTAAAGTTTTTTGGCCTTACAGAACCCCCACCCCTCAAGAAATACCAATCTCTTCTGTAGGGGGGAGTATGGATATTTTCTGGAACTGCAAATTGTATTTAAAAAAATTCACCAATCGTACCCTGCATATTCTTCTCTGATAATCTTGAGAGCTGAAAAGAATACAAAAAATCCAGTAGAATTACATTAAATGGTAAGCTGAGAATACTTATTATCACTTATTATTACAAACTGGATACCAAGGACATCACTGTTCAAAATTCCCTGATTTTTCCCTGACCAAAAGAATACAAAATGCCAGATCTAGTAGCAGCTTCTGCTAGAGACTTCTTACAGCCATTATTAAGACAGATAAGTTTTCACCATTTTTTTCTTCTTCCATTAAGGAAAAAGATTTTTTAGATCACACCCACCTTTAAATGTTTCTTCCACCTTCATTGGTATTAATTAAAATCAGCTCTGTTAAATTATTTCAATTTTCCACTGACTTTTCTTCAAAATGTTAATATTTCTCCTGATGACTAAATAAAATTTCCTTATTTTTCCCTGACTATTTCCTAACTTGTGGCAACTCACATAATTATTAATTAGTATGTTTACTGGACTATACATGAACATACCTCTCCTCACCATATTTCCAACTACGAATCTACAAAGAAAATGTAAATAACACTTTGAAGCAACTTTCAACAAAAGTGTTTAAAATTAAAATTAATATATTAATTAAGAATCATCATGATACCTAAACACCTCTGTCAAAAACACTTAAGAATCAAATTAATTGTTATAAAAGTAAATTAAAACAATTGGCCCTAGACCTGCATTATACATGTATTACAATATTCATAGACAGTTGTGTGTTCAAGTTAGTGGAGCTGCAGTCAAACCAAGCATGCTTTTCTGACATGTGTAGATCAGAAAATATCCATGTACCTTCCCCACAGAAGGGATTTTTTCTAAAAACCCCCCAATCCTCTGGAAATTTATAGTTTTATAGTTTACACTGTAATTTTTCAAGGACAAATTCTGTCCAAGGGGGAGAGGTGCAATGAGGTTATCCCTGTGTGAAGCACCAACCCTTGAGACAAGGTCAGACCACAACACGAGAACTACACGCCCTACTCTTTTCGATAAGTGTGTGGGTTCTTTAACGTCCCCTGTTGAATATGTAACACTGAAGATGCAGGAGATGGGGACTACGTGTTTAATCCTTATCCAAGAAGACTTGAACGTCTAACCATTTGCAGATATAATTACAAAGGCAGCACATTCTCCTCAGTTATTTTAAGACCTGAGTGTTGGTCCCAGTCTGGGGCTCGAACCCTCCACCTCCTCCGGGGAGTATGGAGATTTTCTGATGTGCACAATGAATATACACGGTAAACAGTCACATTAATGTAATACAGTGACAATGTTGTTAGTATCAAGTGAACCAACTTTGTACATTCTGAATTCATTCTGATTTACTGGCCAGCCAAAATCAGGTCCGTAGGGGGGGTGGTTCGAGGGTTTGAACGAACCCCCCTTGAGGCCCAAGATTTTTGTTTGCTGGTTGCCGACCTGACCGAGAGCCGAATCTTGGATTGTCAGGATTGAGCTTGCGCTAGCCTATTTAAGACAACTATATTTTTTTCACTGTTATGTTTTCGGTTTGGAGCCATTGTGGTCCAAACGCTGCCGCATAGGACGCTTTGTGACTGCTGTCTAACTATATAACAAACTAGAAAGCCCAGGACCCTGCAAAAAAAAAAAACATGAAAAACACAGCGAGGTCTGTATCGGGCCAGGCAAATTAGAGAAATTCACCTGCTAGATACAGGCATCTGACAGGATGCGGTGGTGCGGATCCGCATAATTCGCCTACTTCCGCATCCTCCACATCCTTGGGCATTTTTCCGCATAAAACTGGAAAATTGCTACATATAAGCGAGAAAGCAACTGATTACCATCATCAGAAGCAGAAATATCAAGAGATTGATCATTTTGAAGAAAGTCAGGGAAATTGAAATAATTTAACAGAGCTGATTTTAATTAATACCAATGAAGGTGGAAGAAACATTTAAGGTGGGTGTGATCTAAAAAATCTTTTTCCTTAATGGAAGAAGAAAAAATGTGTGAAAACTTATCTGTCTTAATAATGGCTGTAAGAAGTCTCTAGCAAAGCTGCTACTAGATCTGACATTTGTATTCTTTTGGTCAGGGAAAAATCAGGGAATTTTGAACAGTGATGTCCTTGTTCCAGTTGTAATAATAAGTATAGCTCAGCTTACCATTTAATGTATTTGGATTTTTTGTAATTCTTTTCAGCTCTTAAGATTATCAGAGAAGAATATGCAGGGTATGATTGGTGAATTTTTTTAAATACAATTTGCAGTTCCAGAAAATATCCATACTCCCCCCTACAGAAGAGATTGGTATTTCTTGGGGGGTGGGGGTTCTGTAAGGCCAAAAAACTTTAAATAAATGTTTGAAGCTTAAATGGAATTTCCAGAGGGGTGTGGGGTCTTAGAAAAAATCCCTTCTGCAGCAGAGGTATGGATATTTTCTGGAATTATACAATAGAGACAGGGTTTATACATAGACCTGTACATAAGAGAACGTTTTAGTATGATAACTTTTTTTTCAACAGCTCTGTGAGTGGGAAAACAGATGAAGGGGAGACAGAAGAGTCCTTACATGTGAGCAAAGTAAACTGTTAAATATCAGTGGTCTGAGCTCATTTATTTGATGAATGATTCATCTCTCAGTCCAGATCAGTAGCGTGTGGCTGGAATGGATTTGAGCTTGCCCAAACATGAAAGACCGTGTTTGACCAAATTTCCAAATACCGAGAAGAGAGTTGAAAATATGAAGGGCAGTGGAGTATTTGTGAAGAACTTCAAAGTGTTTGGAATTACTGTTAAACACTGTCTGAACTGTTTGATATATCTTCTCAATGAAAGCTAAAACTATGGAGAAATGGAATTATAAAAAAATTAATCTAATAACTGTCAGATCAGTATTTAAATACCCTCAGGGTCATGAATTCCTTTGTTTAAACTTGGTGAATTATTTAGATGAGTTTGAGCAATATACTATATTGTCTATGGTATAGACCCTTTCATACATTGCTGCCAGTTATAAATTCTTTTGTAAGTATTAAAGTTAGCCTCAGCTGACTAACCTCGTTTTTAGTCTTAAATGAGGTTAGTGATGCTTTAAACTTAATGCATACAAAATAATTTTAAGTTGGCAGCCATTTATGAATAGGGTCTATAATGTCAGTGGTGGACTCCTAGACTATGTTGCTGTAGTAGACTTGGTAACTGAACTTAGAATCTCATGCTAATAATGTAACTATGAAGTCAGTGACGATAGTCTTACATTATTTAATGATTGTTTCAGAAACTTTTGATGACTGGAGGACCTTCTACAAGTGACTTCAACAAACCAAGTCATGGACTTAAGGTATGCAAATATTGATACATGTATTTGATTCCAAGTAAGTTTTGACTATCTCTTTTATTTAAATTTGTTTCAAACAATGGTTTAATTATGCAGCCTGAATAAATGGATATCACTTTTTCAAAACAATTCTTGAAAATTTTTTTTTCAGGCTACTGTTATAGATGCCTTAAATGAACTTTTATCTGAACTTGAGTCAAGGTATGTCATATTACACAGTGAATTATGTACTGTACATGTATATTGCGCATGATCCATTTTTGTAACACATTTATCCTTACGAAATAGTGTACAATACAGTTGCAAGGGTAAGTTCACTTAGCGGCACAAGCCTTCGGAGCTTAGATCATGGTTTCCATAGCCTACACTGAGTGCAAAGATCACCAGGTGCATGCACATGCACCAAGTGATCCCCACACCCAGGACAAACCTAGCGATCAGCACAATCAACAATTGATTTAATCGCAGAAGCACCCAGCCATCTCCACAATCAGCAGTGGATCAGCAGGCATGACACTGACAACACCTGTCATGCTCAACAAGTGTCAGGACACGCTGGAGACTGGTCACTCCCGCCCGGGCGCAGAAACCGCAATTCCGACAGCATTTTATCTAGTCACTCTAACAAGGTGTTGGGACCAATTATATTGACTCACAAGGGGAGAGAGGCTGTGTGAAAGTAATAATAAGTGTCTTGCTGAATAACACAATTCAATGACCCCATCTGTGAACCCTTTCACTCCCAAGGGGTCTCCCTTTGAAGACTTAAATCGTCTGGCGTTAGACAGAGGAAAATCTATTAAGTCACTCTTGGGCTTGAAAGGGTTAAGGGATTAAATCCTTTTCATCAAGATTCCAGTGCACTTGCAAGGGGAAATCTGTATCCCCTGAACACTTGAAGCTCTACAAACGCCAGAAACATGATAAGTATCCAAGCCGTGAATAAGAGTTTGTTTTGTTTATCTGTGTAGTGCTGATAACATTGCAACCCAAGCTCTCGAGCATATACACTCTAATGAAGTTATTATGACCATCGGAAAATCAAAAACTGTAGAAGAATTTCTTAAGGTGGGTGTGAATTTTTTAGCATAGCGTAATATCAAAGTATTTATAAAAGTCTGCGTACAAGCCAAGCTGGTGGCTCATCATTCCGGAGCTTATCTCAGTTTCTGTAGCATAAAACAACTAAGAATAATTCTACTCCCACCATAGTGTACGCATTTGTTCATCTGGTTGGAGAGAGGCACTGTGAGAGTAAAGTGTCTTGCCTAAGAACACAACACAGTGTCCCTGGCCAGGGTTCAAACTAAGATCACGTGATCCAGAGACGAGCGCAGTAACCATGGGGCCACTGCACCTGCGCAAATAATGACAGTGAATGATAATCATAAAGCACTATTGCAGGGTTGGACACTTAATTTTGAGAGCACTCGCCATTCGGGCGAGTGACCCGCAAAATGCACTCGCCCGGACCAGTTTTCACTCGCCCAAAAATTTACCCCCCCCCCCCTCCCCTTCCAACCCCCGCGTTTTTCCAACCATTTTAGTCATCTTTTATTCCTTGGACTGATCACAGGTAGCTTTCGGGGCTTTTTCCTTCCTTTTTCTCTTCGACTACTTTGGAGACTCTTGAAATATATATCCACATTTTTTATTTTGTACGCGATCAGTTTACGGGAGAACACGCAATGATCAGAAAGCTGGGAAAGTACGGAAAACAATTCGCTTGCAACGTCATCAAGCACTATGGCAGACCGAGGATTATTTCCTCAATGAAAAATTCTATTTAAAGACCTTAAATCCCAAGGAAACACAATGGAAGCACTTACTTTATATTTCAAGTAGATTTTTTATTGATGAATCTTCGTGAAATCCCTGCAGTTTGCGAGCAAACGTGTCTGTTCTTCTCAGGAGCGGTCTCTATTTTAGGCGCCATATCTACCCGATCACCGATGGCTCGATAGTGACCAGCAGTATTACTTTGTACAAGTAGATGCGATATGTAATTATCACTAGAGGGAAGCCATATTGTTTAGCCGAATGTAGTATGTCACTTGCCTTTCGGAATACAAAACTTTATAAAATAGAAATGGTAAGTTTATGTTTAGGAATTTTCTTGCCAAAATGGAGTGTAAAAACATTATTTTGATATTTAAATAATTTCTTGGTGACAAAAATTGCACTCGCCAAATGGGCGAGTGATCGAGAATTTGCACTCGCCCGACACTTTTCACACTCGCCTGGGCGAGCGGGCGAGTGCTAATGTCTGACACTGTATTGTTTATTAATTGCAGACAGTTATCTCCCGTGTCTTCCTTGTACGAGTTGTAATATAGCTATATGTACTGTATATATACAGTTTATAGCATGACCTCACGATGTGGATATAAAATGATCCTTTTTGTTTCCTGTTCACTTTTCAGAATGCCGCAAGAAAACGGAAATTTAGTGTTATTGTGGCAGAAGGAGCTCCATTTTATAAGGTTTGTAGACCTGTTCTTGGCACCTTTATGGTAGATTTTTGAAACATGGATCTCTTGCCATACATTCTACAATATCTTTATCCTACTGACAAGATCTCGTGTTTCTTTTTATCAGGGCCAAGAGCTTGCCAAGAGTTTAGCTCAGCACGGAATTGAAACGACCGTTATCACTGATTCAGCAGTGTTCGCTATTATGTCCAGAGTGAACAAGGTAACTGACCCATTCTGTTTTCAATTAGAAAAACAATAGATAAAGTCCTGGTAACTGTGTTACTGACAACTGTCAGAAAGACAAGAGAGAACAAAAATTGCAGGCACTCTAGGAGCTTTCAGTGATACATGTAGGTAGCTAAATTACAATCTTTCTCCTTAGAATTCAGGTAAAACAAAACTTAGTGTGCACTAATCTCATTTTTAAGCGATTCCAGTACTAGAGATGTGCCCTGGCCTGTCGTTCATGTACTACATGTTCGCCTCAACAAGTTTTTCCTCCATCTATTTATGATTTGCCCTCAACAATAACTGTACTACTTAGTAACACAATAAGTGACAAATTAACTCCATATGTTCTGCACATTGGCGATTATTTCACAATTTGAAGAAATACTTAGTTGAAAAATTCACTTAACTCTGGGGTTACAATTCCCATTTGTCCAGGGTGTACCGTGGAAGGGCGAAACCATTTGAAACCAAGTGCTAGATGAGAAATCTGTGAAGGTCTATTTTACGTGTTATTCTTGCCTTCAGGTTATAATTGGCACTCACGCTGTAATGGCAGATGGCGGGTAAGTGGAGTAAACATTGCTGAATATTTTTTATTATTATTATTTGAAACAAGCCAAAAAGTGAAATAAGTTCGTTGACGATCAATAGCGGTATTGTTCTCGACACAATACCACTATTGATGGTACGTACAGCCAACAACAACAACAACAACAACAACAATCTTTATCAGCCGTATAGAAGGTTTCACGGTTGCCGCCGTCATCTTGGTAGTGGGGCAAACACGGCAAAATTTACAGTGAATGTATGGGAAAAATCGTGATTTTGATGCTCGATAACTTGAGGAAGGTTGATATTCTGAGATTTCTGTGAATGGCTGTAAATTTTACCGTGTTTGCCCCACAACCAAGATGGCGTCGGCGACCGTGAAAACTGTGAAACCTTCTATTTGCTGTGGACAACAACAATTGACCATCAAAAGCATGATGTACAATGCAGTTAGTTCCTTGATACACTGAATTCACCATATGACAGCGTTTAATTTACTGTTATCAATTTCAAGTTGATAGGTAAGCAAAATGTTACACTTGAGGGGTTAACCGACTGTGGCAGCAAGAGTTTCTTTGGAAACTTTTGTCTTACATATGTTTGTTGCTCGTTCTTCGTGGTCGAACATACATACTCTTGTCTTACATACATACACAGTTTCTTCCGCAATGCAGGTCAATAATAACAATTTAATAAACAGCTGGTCTAGACTGAACACAGCCGTCTATTGCTTTTGTCACCTTCCTTTTCACTCCGTCCAGTGAATTCCATACAAGCTAATTTCTTCCAAGCTCTGTTTGCTTCCGTTCACCTCAAGTGATACACCTCTACTCTTAGGTTCAGTAAAAGTAAAAAAAAAAATAATCAATAGTAATCTATGGTTAAAGCCCTGTTTAACCGTAACATCTTCAATAGCTAGCCTACGTTTGTATAGATACATGTACCGTAACCTCATGTAGATCGTGCCATTTGCTTGCTTACAACAGGTTACGTTCCATCGTTGGTTCCCATGCTCTCGCACTCGCTGCAAAGCACCACTCAGTTCCGGTAAGCTAGAGTCACAAGTATCTGTAAATAATATTAAAAAAAAACGATTTCACCAGAGAATCTTCACAAACGATAGAATTTTCGCAAACCATAGACAGTCCATACCTCGACTTACAAACACCTCTACAATACGCGGGCCGCAGCTGTGTACAGCATTCAGTCACTTGGTTACCGGGACCCCCTCCCACGAAAATAAAAAGAATTCATACTCTCTCTACATGTAACTCTATAATACAGACATACAGCTCTCTCTCTTTAGTATCTTTATTAAAGACGTTCGACCCTAGTTTTATCCATACAATCTACATTGCGAACTTACCGGAAGTCTCTCCCTTCGAGCGTTTGTTGAGATCTGAAAACATTGTTAACATGTTTATTTCTCCTTGCTCTTCTTTTGCGCACGCATGTGACAAAATCTATATGCCCCGTTAGCTTTTACAGTAGTTACTTTTTCATTTCTTTATTGTTTTAATCTGTTCTGGCCTTGAGCCACCGATTTTAGCGCTACATGTATTAATACCGTAAGGTGTTTACAGTTGACATCTTTTGTTCTTGTCCACAGTTAATCGTGTGTGCGGCCATGTATAAGCTTACACCACAGTATATCGTGTCATATGACCAGGTAAATACTAGTTTCGTTCACGTTTAAAACTATAGGGGAGGGGAGAGGGGGAGGGGAGAGGGGAGGGGGAAGGGAAAGGGGGAGGGGAGGGGGATGGGGAAGAGGGATAGGAAGCGGAATGGGAGTTGGAGGGGAGGATGTGGAGGTTATCATCAGAAGTGCGTGTAATTTCATTAATTAAACCTTTTTGTGGACATTTGCGTCCACGTATGCTGTGTTTGTCGACGATCAATTCGTTGGGTTTCAATTATTAATCTTCGTTCCCTGCCCTGTTTTGGTTTTACTTCTTTTTTTGCAGGATAGCTGCAATAAATTCGCGTTTCCTCATGATTGTTATGAAGTTTCTCCTGAGTTAAGATAACTGAAACGAAATTGTTTTATTATGTCATAGAACATTTTTAAAGAGTGATCCTAATAATCATTTTCTGTTCTTTCAGGAAATATATTGTCTAAAAATCTGATGGTCATAACCCCGTATTATATACATACCCCAGATTTAGTAAACTGTTGTATTCAAATATGTCAAGTATTCTATTCATTGTTTTGAGTTCGACCGAAATGAAAAAACCGTGTTACATGGTTCGTGTGGGAAATCGCAACGACCTTATGCTTGTAGTGCCGTTGATTATCCGCTGAATTCAAAGATGTGGCCCGGTTGTTCGAAAGCCGATTAGCGCTACCCAAGATTAAATCGCCATAATCAACGGAAATCAATATTTCATCCTCGATTAAATTCGTCCTTGAAGCTCGATTTAGCACATCCAAGATTAAACTAGAGGTAAATTGACAACTAGCGAGGTGGATTAACTCGCTAATCCGATGAAAAAAGTACACAAGCAAAAACAAAATGGCGGACTTACTGCTTGTCATTTGCTCTAATTATCTGGCCGGTGAGGAAAGAAAGGCAATTCAGCCCTACTGACGACTTTTTGGATTGGATTTTTACTGTTTCGCTCACGGACAGCCATCCGCGTCCGGGGTTTTCCCGGCTTTTTCTAGTTTTTACAAACGGAAGCTGTTCGGGGATCCGCAAAAATTTTTTACACCGACGAGGACGAGCAAGAAATTTCAAACATTTCCGCTCTCAGATGTAAAAGTCGTCGCTACTAGCGCTGAAGTAAAAGGAAAGATCAGTTGTTGGAATTAAGGCTTTTCTGGCTTTCTTAAGGCGAGATGTATGGACAAAAATATGTTAGGTTTAACGTTCAAGTATTGTCGCCCTTGCTTGTTCTTCAAAAAGTGTTATCTAGCACTGCAATGCGGGCGTCTTTGGCGAGCGAGGCTGCGAGTTTGATCAAGCGAACGCCATCTTGGATCAAACCTTCGGAAGAGGCTTGGAGAGAGAAACAAAAAATGCGTCCCTAGGGGAGTGGGAGTTAGTAGGCGGAGAATTTACGATCGCGAGCTCAAAACGGAAAACGCCAGCACTGCGGCTATTTGTTTATCTCATTCGACAGAATTTAAAGATATTCAAATTCCGCTTTTGGACTCATTGCTTATGACTTCCTCTTTTCTGCTATTTTACCCTTAGCCAAACGTTACTTTCGTTAGCCGTACGAATAGAGGTTATTCTAAATTTCTAAATGTACAAACAAGTAAGGTTGAAAATTAGACGGTAAGCGTTTCAAGAGCTCACTTGATGCATTATCAGTAAGCTTCGCCAGTGTTTATTCTTTCAAAGCCTTTTTATTATTCCAATTAACTCTAATTTTAATTAACATTTTATTTGTTGATTCATTTTCTCTCCCACAAAACCGATTTTACCGGATTAAATTCTGAGCTTAATCGGAAGGATAATTAATCGGAATATTAAATCGTTTTCAGGAACAACATTTGATCCAACCGATTAGTAGCGGAATTAGAAATTAATTGCGTAATAACGTAAGACTCGGGTTATTTTAATCGGCTTTCGAACAACGGGGCAGAAGCTCTTGCTGTAACGTGACGAGAACTGATGCTCGGGAACAGAAGCCTCTGTTGCTTCGCTGCTTAAGGCTAAAAAAACCTTAATGGTTTAATTAATGTTGACAAAGGCAAAGGCAAAAACTTAATATCCTGTCACTTCTCGTAAGATTTTGGAGATTATGTCCAAGCTTCTGTTTTGCCTTTCTAGTGGTGGTTATTCTCCGTCCTACGTTTATCGACTAGTAAGTGAGTTATATCATGCCGATGACAACTACTTATGACAAGGTAAATCAATCTGAGCTTGTTTTATTTCCAATCAGTGAGCTTGTTCTAGTTTCTTCTCCTTAATGAAAGAAATTAGGGCATCCAGTTAAAGAGGTTGTTCGTTTTCTGTTTACATCCCGATAGTTTGGTAAAGTGAGCCAATCAGAGAGATTGTTTAATGTCTACCTAGGCAGACCCTGGGCAAAACCAATCACGAAGTTCTCCGTACATGTATATCTCCGTCTCATTAAATGGCTTTCTCGATTGTCTGATGAGCTAAATTGATAACTCTTGATTAATCTGGCTGCCTGGCTGCAGCACTTGCCATTCTTCCCAAACTACACTAAAACTCCCGGGTCATTTTTCTTACTCCATCCCGCCTCCTTGTGCAATATTTAGAGAGGAGAGAGACTATTTCAATAGCAGGATTTAATCGAGAGTCCGCTAAGGGATTTACGCAGCTTGCGCACTTAAGGTGGCTCAAAACAGTTTCCAACACATTCAAAGACTTAAATTTTGATGTGTCATTTTAACCACTCTTTAATCAATTGATGCTACAATCAAATTTTGCTGGTTTGTGTGTTTATCTGCAGGTCAATGGCTGCGCTCATGTATGCGACGATTCTCACAACTGAAGTGTGCCATTAATAAATAAACAATTATGAATACTGAATACTACACTGTATTTTACTTGATGTTTTTATAGTTTTAAATGTTACTATATATTTTTGTACTGTATGATATAAAAATGTACAAAATTAAATCAGGTGAAAACCATGACTCCCGGGGGGGGGGGGGGGTACTCCCTTATATGGGCTATATAGGTATTGTGCGGCCCCAAAGGGTATGGTTTTTCAGCCGCTTTGGTCATAAAATAGGGTATCGATTTTTAGCTGAATTTGGCCATTTTGGTCATAAAAAGGGTATGGTTTTTGTACTGTAACCTGATATGGTTATGTTCTTTAGCCTAGAAGCCAGTTTTTTCATCATTATCGAAAAGAAAATCAACAAAAGCACTTCACAGATTACTGTTTACGGTAATTTAACATTGGTCTGAACTAGGGATCTAATTATAATGCAGGTCTGAAACATGATTTCGATGTAAGGTTCAGGACATAAATAGGGAATTCGAATTTTTGGTCAGGTCATAAATAGGGTAGGGAATATCACAGATTTTGGTCATAAATAGGGTAAAGGGTTTTGGGTGGCGGGCGGCACACCCCCACCAAATTTTTTCTTGGAGTACCCCCCCCCCCCCCCCCCCCCCCCCCGGGACATACTGGGCCACACAATTAAAATATCAGACAGACGAACTGCAAACTGTAGAAGCATGGGTAGTATTTACGCTCACTGTGAAGCGAATAGCTGGTGATTAATACTGGTAATAGCACTGAGTGGAGTCCAGTTCGGTCTGTAATCACACGAGTGACTAACAAAGTCGGGAGTCCGATTTGTTAACACGAGGATAATTACAGACTGAATTGGACGATGCCATGATAACAATTACAATTTCGCTCAAAATTAAAAGTTTCATTTGAAGAAGAGCTTTAAGAGTCATTTTTAAGTTTAATGAAAAATATGGAGAATAGCTTGCAAAATGGCTGTTAAGTTTATTTCAAAACAGTCACCGGATACTAAGCCTTTACAATTTTACAAAATCATCCTTTGAATTGGTCATATATATTGATTATAATCAATGTTGTGATTTGTAGATTTAGTGGAGACGAGATGATTGGCTCAAGTAACTGTCCGAATACGTGTCCGATTACAGCCAACTGTCAGATTACACTGTCCGATTACAACTTTGCAGATTAATTAGAGCAAAATACAGCAGTTTATGCAGCAATCATATTTGAGGAAATTGTAATTGTATGATAAATAGTCAATTCAGGGAGTAATCGCGCAAGTAATTTCAAAATCGGACGAGTGCGAACCGGCAAGGCGTTTTAAGGTAGTTCGATCGGATTTTTCAATAGTGGCACCTTTCAACTTTAAATATAAACCGCAAGGCACTAAAACATAATACAGCAGATTGATATCCGCACTCTTGCCAGGGATAGACCGAAGTTTAGGTGCGGTGTATTTTATCGAGATCGGAGTTAACATAGCAACGCAATGACGTCTTTGCTGTTTTCACTCACGGTCGACTTCCTTGCTGGAAATCTAGAGGTTTTCTTTCTAAACTGTCTACTGTACTTGTAGTTAAGATAGTGTGCTTGATGTGTAGCGAGTTTAAATGAGAGCGATTTCGAGAATCTTCGGCTGAAGCTTTTGACTGTCAACATGAAACAAATCTAATCGAGTTGCTCTAGTATATTTTCGCCGGATTAACAGCAAGCGCATTTAGCGCGCATGTTATTTTTATACACTTGAACCGTATTTCCTGAAAAGTGGAACAAAATCGCTTCGTTTGATGTTGCAAAATTTGAACTTGAATAAGGTGGCTATTTTGCTTTTTTTGTCAAAACTTAGCTGTGTTTTTACACTGAGGCGAATATTAAATAAACGGCACGCAATGCATGCACAATCGATGACGCTTCTTTTTGTCGACACTTGCTAAATTAAATAAACTTGCTAAATTAAATACACTTGCTAAATAAAATAAGGAGTATTTGAAAAAGGAATCACTTGAGGTCATTCATCAACAAGGATGTGAGAACAATTTTCATGTTAAGAAATAAATAATTAAAACAATGCGACCGGGGCCAGAGTGCATTTCGCTTCTACCCAGGGATAAATCGTACGCGACATAGGCGCGACATAAGCTCGAATGGGCCCTTTGCAGTTTACGATCACATGGTACAAAAACCGCCATGTGGAGAGCAAACCGCCCACTGGGACCTCCAAAACAAAAGAATATTTAGTTAAGTTGCTTTGTTTTGGAGGTCCCAGTGGGCAGTTTGCTCTCCAGCTTCGCGGTTTTTGTACCATGTGATCGTAAACTGCAAAGGGCCCATTCTGCTTGAACTGCCTACGAACTTAAATGACCGGTCCGTTGAGTATTTCAAAAAATTCAAAGCACTTGTTCTATTTATATTCTAAAAGAGGACGTATGATTAATTTTTAATTTAAACGATAAATCGTGCACTGAATAATCATGGATTAAGGCGATTCGTTGTCGGCGATATTTGGAAATCATTTCGATCAATAAAAAAGAAAAAACGGTAAACTAAAAATGATCAGTAAAAGCTTAAAAATTGTTGGATCTGACGTAAAAATGATGCAAAAGTATAAAAACTAAATTTTCGGTAACGTTCTGTTTGCCTTGACAGACGTCAATGCAAAATTACTAGATGAATAATTAGAAAGAGTTTTAAGACAGTTTTCAATAATATATATATATTTTCTCCTGTAACTCTAGACAGAATTGCTCTCATTTGGATATAATTTTTCCACTTATTTTCATTTTACAAGACAGGATCCTAAAACGGTTTTCCTCTTCTTTTTCAGTTTTCTTCTTGTGTGTGTATTTGTGCTTCAATCTTCTTGCTGACCTGTATTCTATTTCTATTTAATGCTGATGTTAACTGGCTTCCTGGCTCCGCTAGCCCTCATGGTTATTCCAGGCAGCTAGTACTCCAATTTTACCATCAATAATTTTTTACTAAGCAAGAATGAATGAGTGCAAATAAAGATTGACTGATTGATTGATTAAAACGACATTTTAGTTTTGTTAAGAAATATATAAATAGGACAAAATTATCTCAACTGATCTTTGTTATTCTCGGCAAACAGCCCAAAGAGAAAATGTCTATTAGGGGACAAGCTAGAATCGTCAATGTAACGAAAAAAAAATAAAACAAACAAACAGAAGACGTAAGAGAAGATACAGCTTTAAATTGAACAATGTGCTGAGCCACACAGAATGAAACGGCTAACAACGACTGTAAACGTTGTTGAGACTGAATAAATGAGGTGTAACATATTTGTACTCTCAATAACACTGATTGAACACAGTCGCTAAAAACGTCTTAATCCAGCTGTGCTTCTGAGTGATCATTTAATATTCAAATTTTCTCTCCAGTTGTAATAAATAAAAATAGTCCAAAAAACAGTGTATTAAATTAAGAATGAATGCGATAAAAATTCGATAAGAAAATGGACAAAAACTGTGTACCGAGTTTATTTGCACTACTGTATTACAGACTTCCGTTTCAACAATATTTTCAAAAGAAATCACATTATGTTTGTCCACTAAAAACTGAAACTGCTCGATTTTCCCGAGGCTATCGGATTTCGTCTTTAAACATTTAAGCGGTATTCATTTAAATAGTTCCTCGATGGTCCAGTTCAATGTCCCTCGATCGTCCTTCACTGGCTGTTTTTGGAACAGATTGCAGAGGCCTTAACATATTGTGAAAAAGGAATGGATTAACTACATAGGGAAAATTAGATATTAACAACACTATGGCCAGAAAATTAGGCAGTAGGTAGATGGAGTTTCCAAAAAATACCGCTACGGGAGAATAAAGAAAAATGGGCAACTTGCACACTAGAAAAACACCACAGATCTTATACGTTAACCATATTAGCTGGTTTTCTCGGCGCTGGTTGTGGCTGTTTGATTTTGGCAACGGCGACGAACGCAGTTGTTTTATAATGCGTGACGCAGTGACAATAATGATAAACACCGACACGATGTTAAAGCAGTTCGATAAAATACTGACGTACACCATACTAGGACCTCCACTATTATTTGGCCTCGGAACAACGTCACATCCTTCGAATTGTTGGCGAATTGATTTGAAGATTATTGGAGAGGTTAAAAGCAGAGTTCCAATCCATGAGAGAGCTATGACTTTAGTGATATTGTTTTTGCCGATGCGTCGCTTGAATGGGCGTAAAACGCAATCCTGTCGGTCGATCGCCATTAACGATAGGGTCACAGCATTGAGTAGGTTACAGGCTAAACCGCTTGGCACAAGAACAGCGCAAACAGGATCAGCATTGACCGGAATATCACAGAGGCGAATCACTGTCAAGGCTAGTCGAGCAGGCAAATTCAGCAGAGAATTGAAAATTCCATTCACAGCAAGACTGCAGAACAAATAGTGTGGAACCGTGCGTAAATCTGAACGCTTTCTAATTAAAAAGCAAACGCGTGCGTTTGCCAAGAAACCGACCAAACTGGCGATCGATAACATCGTTACACTAGCAACCGCTGTGCCCGGAGCGACTGGTAGTACATAGCCATTGTTTGAAGTTGATCGATTCATTTCGAGGACTCTGATCTCTGTTCTTTTCGTCGAGGAGTAAAGTGAAGATCTTGCTCCGCCAGAGTGGAAAACTTATGGAAAGAATTTCACTTCATCTTTCAATTACATACAAGTTTTAATCTTTTTCTAAAAAACAATCATGGTATAAAGTTTTAATGTAAAAGGTCGGTCAATTTTGCACGGAATCATTGTTCTTGGATCAAGGCGATATTTGGGACTGAATTAAGCATCTATCATTAAAAAGATTAAACAAAACAGCCGTAAACGGAACTGAAAATTATATCTATTTTTATTTTTTTTCCTGTATCTCGAGAGAGAAAATTGCGTGTGTTTAAAAGTGCTCTATTTTTCATAAGCAAGAACGATCCTAAAACAAATTTTTTTTATTGTGTTCTGAAATATATCAAAAAGGACGAAATTATCGCGACACATCTTTCTCATTCTGAAACAGCTGTAAACCAAAATTTCTTTAAAACATTAAAAGGGCCAAGCTTAAGACAGGACATAAGAGAAGATACAGTTTTCATGGAACAATGTAGCCACAAAGAAGGCAACTCAGTGAAAATGACTGAAAATGTTTTTCAGATTGAGTCAATAATTATTTGTAATTTCCACTTTCAATAACATTGATCAAACGCGCCGAGGAAAACTGTGATGATTAGTTTTAATCTTACTATTCATCAAAGTGTCTTGTCAATATTTAAATTCTCTCTCCAACTTTAATAAATTGGTCAGTAAACAAAAGGCTAGAATGGTAATAAGAAATACATATATTAAAAAATATGACCCAAAGAACTGTATGCGCCAACGTCTTAATTTAAGATTGCGAAATTAATGTAATTCAGTTGATGAATTTATACCATACGATACGCCACAGTACCTTTCATGCTTCAGAAACTTTCCCGAGTTCTCCGGCCAACAAACAGATCGAAACCCGAGAGTTCTAAAACGTCAGTTGAGACAACTGGAGCAAAATGTCGGAGGAAACTGTTGGCTTTGAGCAGAAAAAGTGATCTGTTCTACAATTTTGGACTTATTTTTACTTCCATTGTCTTCCAATTCGCCACATAGCCGAGGAAGTACAATGATAGTGATAATGTGGCCAAGCATACAAAGCATACAGGCTTTTCCAACCGGCATGGCGAAATTCTCGAGGCTCTCCCGGCTGAACACGCATTTGCTTTTACTTTCCGCAAGCTCTATTACTTAATTAGACAATCAGATTTAGAGGTGTTTTGTAGGCTCATTCCTAGCTGGCTATCTGTTCTTCCCGCGGGTGCCAAACTCGGTCTGATTGCACGTCTCGTCTACTCTAGAGCCTGCTCACAATTACATCCGCACTGCACTCTCACCATGCACTCTTATCCTCGTTTGCGCTACAAAACAGAGGTCATGTATGTGTGCCACGCGTCATCCATTTTGAAAGCGGCAACTGAAAAGATAAAAAAGGAGATAAAAAAGGAAATTGACTAGCCAATAACTTCGAAGACTCTTCAATAAATTGCCACTCCGGCGGAAATCATTTGTTTTTGCAGGTTTCCAACAAGCGCGTCCCACTACTGCAGTTGGTAGACCGCGTTTTTAGAATTGATTGACTCAAAACCACAACAGTAATTTCCAAATTATTAAAGTTGTATGGGATTTTCGTACAATTTAAATTATTCTACACAACGGTTCTTTAGCAAGTTCTTACATTAAACCGAAATCATTTCTGCAAAGTTTTAATTCACTAATTTGATGAGCATCATTTCTATCTGTCAAGCAAAGTTTTGTTTCGACAAAATTGTGGACGTCATCAGCATGCAGCTTTTACAACGGCGGAGAGGAAGACGCACAAAGTTCGAGGCCTTCCGGTCTTCTATATATAGCAACAGCAAAGGAAGTGGTAATGTGAAACGATATAACTGTTGCGCTAGAGCCTGAACCCAATCCTGTAGCATTTGGACAACTTAAGGTTAGAAATTTTGCTTAGGGACTGGCCAAAAAGTACAGGGGGGGGGGGGGGGGGGGTCGAAGTATTTCAAAGTGTGGTTGTTAGAAAACACATGACCGACCCCTACCATCTGGCACAAAACTGAGTGACCCACCCCTGCATGAAGATTGAAAAATACGGCCTACCAACTGCAGTCCTTTTTTTCACTGATCGCTGGAAAATAATAATACGTAATACAAGTATAACGAGAACAGACCCTCTCGTGTGCACGTGCTTTGCGATAAATTAATTTGTTTCTCTGCCTCCCCCCCCCCATTGCTTGCGGGAGGCCAGTTTCACTTCTTCCTAACAGGTCAGGCACGAAATGCTGTTCCTAGAATTTTTGCTTTGTTAACATACCAAATCCACTAAAACTCGAACGCACTCTTTAATCTATCATTCCTAGTAGTCTTAAGGACGTTCGCACTTATTGTTTCTGCGCATCCTTACTGCGCAAGCCAATTCACCTGCCACGTCATGCATCGAGCGCCCGCGTCAAGTACGGAAATGAGGAATGATAGGGCAGATGGCCATTGCTATAGCTTTGCTTGGATTTAACGATCTTCGGCCTCCGGTGACCCCTACATTTCTTTCAAAAGAAAAAGATTTTATTTACAATAAAGTTCAAAAAATTTCAAGATTTCTTTCCAGGGGACATGGAATCCCGCCTTCTTGGGGCTGTAAGGCGCGTGAAACTATGATCGCTAAATGCGAACTTGTTCTTTGAGGAACCTCGCAGTTCGCTTAATAGGTCCATTTAAACCATCTTTGGCAGAGAACATTTCCCTTCAAAGCTCTAATTGCAATATTTCGGGACTTGCAGCCACTGTGGCCTTCTTCGCTAACAAAGTCCAATTTACTCAGATTTAGGTGTTTTCTGGGTATGTTATCTCCAAAACGAAGACGGTGACCCCAATTTTTTTTACATTTTGACTTTACTCACTCATCATCTTTCAATGGTAAAATTTTCATAAAATGCTGAAACGTGAGAGACGTGTCGCAGAAACACAAAAGATGCTCAGTAGGAGATTTACGCCATGCTGTTGTAGTCATTGTTATGCAAAAAAAGTAAAAAGTCTTTTGTTAAAACTTAGCTGTAATGTAAGCAAAACATGTTTACAACTAAAATATTATACATGTAATGATAGCGTGTCGCTGTCGCTTAAACCCAGTGTTATAGTTGTGTAACCAAAGTTAGTAGAGGGGAACATTTCCTTCCAGTAACTATGGGGCATAACTATGGTGCATTTCGAATTCCTTCTAGTAACTATGGTGCATTTCCTTCTAGTAACTATATGGTGCAACTGACGAAAGAACTTTTCTCAAAGGGAAAGATATTTTTTTTATCCTGATGTGAAGGAAGTAAAGGAATCCACAGAACTTCCTTAGTTCTCGTAGTTCTTGAATTCATCATAAAAATGGATATTTGTTTCAGGATATATCAATCCAGGCATACATGCGGATCAAGAGACTGTGTGGATTCAATGTCGAGAAAGTTAATTTAGGGATGCAAAATATCTTCCGATCAATAGAATTTCTCCGGGTGTTCCTTAAAAAAATGAAATTGGATACCCGTACGTAATTGAACACCATTTTCACGTCAATCAAGTGAGCTGTAATGGCTTTCTTCTAGTATCTTTGCAGAAACTACTACTGGCTTTTTTGCTCCAATTAAATTAGTTGATAGAAACGTTTTAAAATTCGCAATTTGTCGGTTCTGTGTCGGTTAGTATTTAGACCTGGCACAGAAGAGTCGCACACTTTGTGACTCAGATAAACAAATCATTCCATGCGTTACTTCTAGCCGGCCTTTGTACATTATGTTTTTATTTCCCCATAAAAATTCTCCCCCTTAATGCACCATTTCTTCCCACTAAAATGCTTGGTTTCCCCCAAAAAAGTAACAAAAATTCTCGGTTAATGCTCATGCATAGGATAGGGGTTTTTAAATTGTCAATTTTAACGTATTAACACTGTTAACAGTTCAGAGTGGTTAACAAAAACGTATCCTTAGTATAACAAGTTAACAACAACGTGTGTAAAATTTTTAAAACAGAAGGTAATTCTCTAAATTAACTGTTGTTTGTTAATCCTTCCCCTTTCAGCGATACTTAAGTGAGGTTAAGTTAGGTGAGGTTAATTAGGTCATTATTTACTCGTGAACTGATAATTTTTCATTTCCATATTCTGTGGAAAAAATATTATATTCCGGGAAAATGCCACTAAAATGCTCGAATAATGCTCGGTGCTTTTACCTCACTAAAATGCTCGAAAAAATGCTAGCATAATGTACAAAAGCCCAGCTACTTCTTTGAGAGTGATGTAAGATCGATACAACAACGCTGATGAGATCTTTAACGCGATACTCGGCGATCAATTGAGCAATTGGATGGCCTCTCTAGCTCAAAATGTTGGAGTAAACCAGCATCAGAAATTAACCAAATTGGAATTAAGTGGAAATCACTTAACTTATATAAAAGTCATCACACTTTCAGGGCCGTAGCCAGAAAAAAATTTTGACTGAGGCAATGTCTATGAATAACTTATGACTGAGGCAATCAGTCCATGGTTGAGTTCTCTTCCTAGGTATTAGGTACTATAAACAACAAAAGCCAAAGAAATGACCGAGGCAAGTGCCTCGGTTGGCCTGTTACTAGCTACGGCGCTGACTTTGAACTCATTTCACCCGGTTGTTGAAGTAATAAGGACCTTATCTTGTAGGGAAGTAGTAATGCAACAAATTGAATACAATTTAATTTTAAATTGCTGAAACGTGAGAGACGTGTCTTAAAAACACAAAAGATGCTCAGTGAGAGATTTACGCCATGCTGTTGTAGCCATTATTATACAAAAAAGAATACTAAGTCTTTTGTTCAGTAAAACTCAGCTGTAATGTAAGCAAAACATTTTAACAACAACAAAAAAGTACAGATGTAAGGATAGAGTGTCGGTGTCGCTTAAACCCAGTGTTATAGTTGTGTAACCAGAGTTAGTAGAGAGGAACATTTCCCTCAGTGTCGAAAAAGTAAAATTTAGGGATGCAAAATTACTTCCGATCGAATTTCTGCGGTTGTTCCTTAAAAAAAAAATTGGATACTCGTACGTGATTAGACACCTATGGATTTTTCACGTCAATCAAGTTAGCTGCAATGGCTTTCTTCTAGTATCTTTTTCTACTGTTTGTAAAACTAGCAGAAAATACTGCTAACTTTTTCGCTCCAAATTAGTTGAGAGAAACGTTTTAAAATTCCCAATTTGTCGGTTCTGTGGTCGGTTAGTATTTGGACCTGGCATGCACAGAAGGGTCGCGCACTTAGTGACTCAGACAAACAAATCATTCCATGCGCTACTTCTAGGCCTTTGTACATTATTTGCTTTTATTTCCCCATAAAAATTCTCCCCCTTGATGCACCATTTTTTCCCACTAAAATGCTCGGTTTCCCCCCAAAAAGTCACAAAATTCTCGGTTAATGCTCACGCATAGGATAGTGGTTTTTAAATTGTCAATTTTAACGTATCAACACTATTAACAGTTCAGAGTGGTTAACAAAAACGTATACTTAGTATAGCGATGTTTATTGTTTACAAACATTGAACAATAGCATGCATTATTTCAACAGCCAATAAACCTCTGGTTGGCACATTAATACAATAGGTGACGTAACGAGAAACACCGCTATAACAAGTTAACAACAACGTATGTAAAAGTTTTAATACATCAGAAGATAATTCTATATAAATTAACTGTTGTTTGTTAATCCTTTGTCCCCTTTCAGCGATATTTAAGTGAAGAGGTTAAATTAGGTCTTTATTTACATATTCTGTGGAAAATGCTAGCATAATGTACAAAAGCCTAGCTACTTCTTTATGAGTGATGTAAGATCGATACAACAACGCTGATGAGATCTTTAACGCGATACTCAGCGATCAATTGACTCGCAATTGGATGGCCTCTCTAGCTCAAAATGTTGGAGTAAACCAGCAACAGGGATCAACCAAATTGGGATTAAGTGGAAATCACTTAACTTGTATAAAAGTCATCATACTTTGAACTCATTTCACCCGGTTGTTGAAGCAATATGGACCTTGCCTTGTAGGGAAGTAGCAATGCACGCTGAATGCAACAATGTAATTTAATCTTAAATTGCTGAAACGTGAGAGACGTGTCTTAGAAACACAAAAGATGCTCTGTGGGAGATAAACGCCATGTTGTTGTAGCCATTATTATGCAAAAAAGAAGAGTAAGTCTTTTGTTGAAACTTCGCTGTAATGTAAGCAAAACATGTTTACAACTAAAAAAGTAGAGATGCAAGGATAGCGTGTCGGTGTCGCTGAAAGACAGTGTTATAGTTGTTTAAGCGCACAAAGTTACCAGAGGGGAACGTTTCCTCATAGTAACTGGTGCGGCTACCGAAAAACTTTTCGTAAATAAGAAGATATTGTTTAATCCTAATAAGGAATTATAGCATTCTAGAGAGAATCCGTAGTTCTTGTAGTACTGAAATCCATCGAAAAGGTTCATTTGTTTTAGTTATGTCAATCTGCAGATCCTTGCAGGTCCATTAATTTCAGGAAGTAAAATTCAAGGATGCAAAATTACTTTCGATCATCATAATCTTCTTAATTGAATTTGTATTGTTAAATATAAATCATACAAAATTGGAACCTTTTGGAACACTTCTAGGAAGTAAGGGCATAACATTCCTTCACGAATAAAGTAGATCACCGGAAGGTATAAAAGTGAGCTGTGATAACCAGTAATTTCAATTACTTCGAAGTGTTCACACGTTAACCGTAGTTAAGAAGCTACCAGTGGCCTTCCTATCAACCAACAAGTGAGTACGGTTTAATTCCATTATCTCAAAGTCTAAAAGGAAACGAAACGAAATTTGTCGAGATGGTGGGGGTTAGAAATAGCCAATAGTTAATAACTGAAAAAGGACATCAAAGAGAAAATGCTTTAAGTTCGAGAGTGAAGGGAGTTTGAAGATAGCGAGATTCGACTGTACTGTAACAAGAGTCAATTGTTTTCTTTTCACTTATGTGGTCCGTATTTCATTTTCATGGTGATATGAATCATTTGTACCATATTAATGATGCCCTTCTATCTGAGCAGCTGGAAAAAATATGTTAGATATAAATTAATTTTGCCATGTTCGTAACTTAATCTCATCTTTCACCTCTATATTTTCAGACAGTAGTAGCTAAGCTATGCGTATTTAGTTTTCACGTAAACTTGTTTAACAGTTCTTACAAGATGAGTTCTCCAGTGTGTGCCATATTGGTGATGTGTCTCGTGGTAAATTCTCTTGACGCCTTGCCAGTCAGAAAGGTAAGAAAATGATTTAAGGGGGTTGTTGAGCGGGTTCTTCTTTACTTTGTTTGCACGCGCTATTTTGTATTGTATGTCTTGTATGTGTGTGTAGTGCACTGTGTTTAATTTGTTTTCATGAGCGTCTCGCTTGCCAGCAAACAAACGAAATATACATTTTATGGGTTCTTTATTGTTTTGTTTACATGATATTTCTAAGGCTATTACCTTTGTTTTCTTCCGTGTCATTGCTGTATTGCAAGTAACTTTTTACATCTCTCAATAGGAAGCAGATGTTGAGGAGTATCGACTCCGTATTCAAGAGTCCGGAACCGAGTTCAACGAGACAGTTACGATTGATGAGAACGAACAAACAGAACTATTTAGAGTTCCAACCCACAACGATGTTGAAAAGTCTGATATCATGTTTGACTTTAAAAAGGTACGTTTTAAAAATACGAGTACATTCCCTTGCACCAAAGCCCAAGAGACGGAAGCTCATTCCCTGCAGTTAATGGAGACTGATTTTAATAGCGAAGCTCCGGCGGCCTGAAGGACCGCCAAGCGGAGCCCCATAACTATAGGAACAGGATCACATGCATGCATAGAAACAGAAGCCCATGCAACTCTTTTCTCATGGTAAAAATGGCTAGCAGCATGGATGACGACGACGTGACACAACATGACGGCCATCCAGCTGATACCAAGTCATGCAGTCTTGAATTACAGCATATGTTTTTGATCCATATTAAGTTTAAATTGACAGCTGTCATATCAACAGATCCGCTGACCAGTATCACGTGACCAAATCGCGGGCTCAGAATTAGAGCTCATCAAGGTCGCGTGTTTTTTGAAGTGTACCGCTGACCAAGTGCTGATTTTAGATTGGATCGCGGCCACATGCCTGGTTACCTTGTTGAAAACAGGGCAGGATTGTTTGGAAGTTCGTTAATGCCTAACCCAGGCTTCAAAGTTATTCCATTTCATTTCAATTTGGTCATATCTGCCGTTGGGATCAGTGTGCCGTCTATATTTTGTATAGTGGAGAACTCACTGATCTGAACATGTGGAACAGAGTCCTTTACCCAAGTGAAGTATTAAAGCTTGTTCAAGTCGTGTAACGGGGGAGGGATAGGGTCATGGAGTAGAGTTTTGAGAGAAACGCGATTGAACCTCACCGTAAAGTTACAAAACTTAAATCAAAATTCTACTTTTTCCTGGGTTAGCTTAATCGGGCTCTGAACAACCTGGCCCAGGGGCTACACTTTTAGACTGGCCTAAATCTATATATTATTCATTGTTTTTGGCTCTTCTCCAGTCTCCTTTGCAGCCGCAATTTGGGTCATCACGCAACGCTTCCCCTTTCCAATCGTAAGATGCGTTGCGTTACGACTCAGGTAACGGCTACGAAGGAGGCTGGCTCTACGTCTCCTTTTAATCTTTAACCTTATGTGACGAATGTTCCGCTTTAGAACTTTCTGCTAGTTCATTGTTACTGTTTCAATTTTTTCCATCTCAATGAACGATTTTAAACTAGTTAAAGATCTGTAATTATTTATCCCCTTCAATTCTCACCCTGAATATTAATTTTTATCGATGAATTGTTTGCTTCTACACAGAATGCTACAGTTATTCATTTTCCACTCAAGAGCGTCTGCTTCCTTCTTCCACTGGCACGAGATCAGCCCACACCAAAGAATCTAGTGAGGGATCTGCAAGAAGTAAGTATTTATATCTATTTTTAAACTTGTAATCTAATAATAACAATAATAATAATAATAATAATAATAATAATAATAATAATAATAATAATAATAATAATAATAATAATAACTTTATTAAAACTTCACAATAATTATTTACAAGATTAAAATAACAATAATTACTTACAAGATTGAAATAAAGTTGGTTTTTAAAAAGTCAAAGCTAGAGTTTTAAACATCAATAATAAAAAAGGATATGCTAATGCATAAATTGTACAATACTAATAAGCTAAAAATGCTTTTTACAATTTAAATATATAGAAATTTACTAAAAGAAAAAAGTTTTTTACTTTTTCCACCGGGTGGAAAAAGTATAAAAACAGTGCAACGTGACCTTTGCTCGCAGGGTATACCCAAACAAATGATTGACCCCTCAAGCTGTCCCTTACTGTTTTATTTCCTTATTTCCTTTAATAACAATAACAATAACAACAACAACAACAATAATATTAATAATAATAATAATAATAATAATAATAATAATAATAATAATAATAATGATAATAATAATAATAATAATACACCAAATAAATACACCAAACGAATCCCGGGTAACATCAAAATTAGCGAACTACAGAAGATTGTACTGCTAGGAACATCTCACATCCTAAGAAAGACACTCTCCATCAAGTAGAATAGACTTCTACCGCAATTTAGCCCTAGGCCCAAGGAATGGGCTCGGCTATTGTGTTGTAAATCGGCATAAAGTTAAAGGAGATTCAATAATAATAATAATAATAATAATAATAATAATAATAATAATAATAATAATAATAATAATAATAATAATGATGATGATGATGATGGTAATGATGATAACGATAACGATGACGATGACGATGACGATGACGATGACGATGACAAAAAATACTCGATCTCGATTGGCCGAGGGCAGTGCTGAGAGCAGAGTAGTTCAAGTGTAACACCATTGCAAAAGTGTTACACCGGGTGCAAAAAGTATAACAACAGTGCAACGTGACCTCTGCTCGCAGGGTAGACCCAAACAAATGATTGAGCCCTCAAGCTGTCCCTTGCAATCCATCGCATTCTCCTCTCTCAGTTTCTTGCTATCAAGGGTAGGACAGGTGATCATTAACGATTGACTGTTCACCCTTCCCTTCAGCCTTTCTCCTAATCTGCTGACAGAATTGAGGGTTGTCCAATACTCCGACAAATTTATGCATAGCATTGTATTGTATTATATCCACATAACAATAGATAAACAATACAATACAATTAAGAACGACGCAATACAATAGAATGCAATACAATGCTGTGCATAAATTTGTCCGAGTATTGGACAACCATGACAGAATTAGTGACAGATCCCGGTACTGTATTTAGATGGGTGCGCAATGGCTGCTCGTCCTAAATGTTACAAGAGACAAATACATGCACACAATACTTAATTTACCCTCGGATTTTAAAGTAGCTTATGCAGCTAATATCTCCGAGCATTTAACCATCAGATGAGAAATAGAGCACCGCTCCGGGAACTACGTCTCCTACTTTTTTCGAAAAGTGCGTGGCTTGTTTTAGTTTTATTTCTTTTATATTCTTATTCATTTCTTCACCTCAAAAAAAAAAACCCTTTACAGTGTAAATATCCCAGTTGAAGTAACTAACTAACCAACACGCACACATAGAAACAACGACAAAGAATTGAAATGAGTATTCTGACCCGTAAAAGCATCTCACTTCCAACAGACACCTCCGCCACCGCCCTCCCTCGAGCTTCCCCAGTAAACTAAGACCCATATACTCATTTCTTTTGCTAAAATAACATCTTTGAAAAATACCTTTACATTTAAAAGCATTATTTAGATATTCCTTCTTTTTCTCCATCTATGATTGATTTATATCGCCGTTTATGTCGTTTTCTTTGTGGTTGTCTTCCAGGTTGCCGTTAATAATGTCGTGACAACGCAGAAGGAAACAGTAATGGTGGATAAAGAGATCACAGACCGTTCTATGCTTAGTAACGGCACTGCAAGTCTTTGTTCAAGATCTCGAATCTTCCGAGTGGCACAACTACCGAGTGGACAGATTAAAGTAACAAAAAGGAACCCCCATGAAAGTAAATGTTCCAAAACCCGTAAATTACTTTTAATTTAATTAATTTTTGTTTTTGCTTCAAGATTTTCAACTTTAAGCCATGTACACTAGTGCTTCTTTTTTCATTCTAGCCACACCAACAAAACTACGACAGACGGTGCTACTGGTGAAGTTTAACAAATAACAACTTTCCAATCTCGTGTGCGGGCGAAGTGTAAGCCGGGTAAAAAGGTTATAAATAACCTCGGGACAGCATTTTTTATAGTCTCCTTCACGCAACGCTTCTTCCCCACTGGGAGAAGCGTTGCGTCACGACCCTGATAACGGCTGCGAAGGAGACTACATTTTTTAGAACTCGATCGCAGTTTTTCACACTATACGAACTGATCCAAAGCCGGCAATTAAAATGGATGGCTTAAGCCATGTTTGAGGAAGGAAAAGTTTTCAAATTCCAACAGGGCTACTCATATTTCACCCTTGATGAATCAAGTGATTGGTTTTTTTTTTCATTCACCTTCAGTCTTTTTTAAGATTTAAATGTGTACGTCGGAAAAATGATGCTGTATTGAAAACAGCTACCTTATATTTTTTCATTATTAGAGCAATGCTTCAGGCTTAGGTTACGTTAGGTTTGCATGGTCATAATTTAAGGATTTTGAAAGCTATAATACTGTTAACAGTTGCAGAAGTTCTCAAGTGCCATTCTTAATGTCTTCTTAATCTCTCGCTGTTCTTTTAATTTTGAATTTTTTTATTCACATGCCTCCTATCAAGCCCTCTTTTCTGTCATTTACTTAAAGGACGAAATCGCCAAAGTGGAATACAGACGCTCTGTAACGATGCCTGGAATCTGCAGGATGCAGTCAACAACTGTCCTCGTCGTGATGGGCTTTTCCCTAGCTATACGACAAAATGCAGAGTAGAAGTCGAATCATGTGCGTGGCTCGTGGAATGTCCGGAAGTAGGTGGCACCATTTTCAGAGGAGGACAATCATATAATAGAGCTGAAAACTTTAAACTCTCGGTTGAAAACGATCGACAGGTCACTTGTGGTATGAATCATAGGAATTGGGCTTTTGTTTGCTGTGGTTACTACTGTGACTAAAGCAGCTGTTTGTATTCGACTTGCATTCCGAGTTTTTTTTTTCACATTGGTTGTCATTGTTGTTCCGGTTAACTTCCGTTATACTCAAGTCGACGGAATAGACAATTACTTAAGTTTTGGTTTTGGTCCCCGGGCGGGGGGAGGGACTTCTTTATAAGAGCTTATTGGGGACGTTCCACCAGCCAAGGTATGTCTTAAATAGGATATCGATTTTATAATTTTTGTCTTAAACTGGGTGTCGAGTTAATTATTTTTGTCTTAAAGAGGGTATCGATTTTATTAATTTTTGTCTTAACTCTTTACTCCCCAAGAGTGCACTTATAGATTTTACTCTGTCTAACGCCAGACGATTTTACTCGTCAAAGGGAGACCCCTTGGGCTTAAAGGGTTAAACTGA
The DNA here is from genome assembly GCA_019787425.1 of Platygyra sinensis. Taxonomy (NCBI): domain Eukaryota; kingdom Metazoa; phylum Cnidaria; class Anthozoa; order Scleractinia; family Merulinidae; genus Platygyra; species Platygyra sinensis. The sequence goes on along the minus strand of JAHPZR010056026.1, from coordinate 157,511 downwards.
GTATATTTTTCTTGGACGATAAACAGCTTTCGCGTATGTTCTATGAACTAATGATGTATACTACGTACTTAGTGTAAAGAGCTCCTCGTGACTCTGTTGTATGGGCCGCCGTCACCGCCAAAAACACAAACGTTGCAAACAATTTAGAATCTATTGAAACGCTCTAATTGTTCTTTTGAAGAAGGTCCAAACATTTCAGAAATGATGAAGTTAAAATGAACTTAGACAGGTTTCCTGTGTTCAAGTGGAAAACTCAACATATAAACGGTTTAGACAATTTGTGTTTTTGGCGGTGACGGCGGCCAAGAGCCCATAATTCTTTCATAGATTTTAGAAACGTATCTTCAGGGGCACCCAACGAGAAACTTCGATGAAATATCTGTTCGGGAGAGTCTACCCGTTCTAAGACTTTCGGATAATGCATTGCCAAAAAGCTACTGATTTCTTACTAAAACATCACCTAAAAGATTCGCAACCAGAGAAATGCAGGGAAAAACAGTCCCTTAGATTTTCGGAAGGGATATTTTTGAAACTTCTGGCTCTAAAAAAAGTCGCCTAGCATTTTCGGGTAAGAAAAAAGTTCGCAGAGAAGTTTTTCGAAGGTAACGTTCAGCTAGCAAATTCTGAAATGAAGAGTTCATTCCCTAAAATTTTTTGGTACTTCAATCTTTAGCTAAGAAATCCGAACAGATCAAATTTTTCTAGCTGATTAAAACAACTCTTTAAACAGTCTTTAAACATTACAAGGAGCCTAGAAATATCCCTCAGAGGCTTTTTTGCTTAATTTGATCGTCGGGTGCCCCTGTATCTTTTCACATGTTAAGTGACGATCCAGTTTTTTTGGTGCATAATCTGTTATAATCTTAGAAACCTAATCAGTATAGCATTAGCTCACAATTTCAGCTAACACTTAGATGTTTTGTTGGATTTACGGCAAAGTATGAATAAATGACGATCATTTCATTTCAAAGGGTCCTTGTGGCTGTATAGTGGAAAGATATTTTTATTTCGCTTCTCAACTCAATACTCACTCAAATGCTAAAAAAATATTAAACAATAGTAATTGCTCCATAAAACTGAATTATCAAACTTGATATCAGGTGTCCCTATCGCAGAATTGTCAGTATCGAGATATTCTACCTCATGAGATTTTTTTTCACAGGGGGGCTATATTTACGATCATGATCGGGGTTGTCGTCATTCTAAAAGGGGAATACTCTCTTCCAGCTACAATCTTAGACAGTGTAAAATGGAACAATTATCCCCCATCCCCCCCCCAAAGCAATCATGAAGGCACGAAGGAGCAAAAACGAGCCATTTTGGCATCATTGAAGTGGGGGGGAGGGGTGGTCTGGTTCAGATGTTCCATTTATTTTCTCTTTTCCAAGATTGTAGCTCCCATATCATTAGAATTGACGTGTATGACTATCCATATGTCAGTAACATGAAACTGGAACAATTACGAATTTTATCTCGTTTTGAGACAAATGTTTTGTCATGAATGGCCATCTTTTATTTGGCAAAACAAGCTCAGTTGTAACAACTTAATACGCCTAAGTTGCATCTGCAGGTTGTATCAAGTTTTGGCGGTTTTAGATAGATTTTTTTGGACTATAATTTTTCTTTGTTGTCAATTCACTACGAAGAAGGTGTTTTCTGATTTAATAAACTGATTATGGAAAGATAGCGAGTTTGATGATTATTTTGCTATTTTTCTCTCAATTCGTCTTCCACATGCTCTCCAAGAAGAAAGCAGCTACAGTAAAAACCGCATTAAAGAATAAGTGGAGTAGAGGGTCCACGTCACGGTATTTTGAATTATTTTGACCATCGACAAAATTACTTTTAAATTGAAAGAAACCTGAAAATAATACTTTAGAAAGATGGAAAAACACTCAAGAGATAATAATAAAACATAAGGGAACAAGGATGGTTAAGGATGGAGAAGATTGACACGGATTACAAACAACGAAATTGAAAAATTTGGGCTAAAATTTTCAAACCGTTTAGCCGTGACGTAGCTCCTTTAAGAACACACTCGCTTACTCATCCTCTTTGCTACAGTGAGTGGAGCATAACGGCACAAAGAATAAGGGTGTCCCAAATTTTCATGCGTTTGCAACAGATTCTTATCAAACTTTTGATATTTACCAAATTCACCATGGTTAATTGATATATGAAGGTGATTTGTTGTTTCTATGCCCGGGTTTCTATGAAACATACAAAAAATGTTAATATTGTGTGACATAATCGAAGTAACCTTTGAGTATAGTCACCAGAGGCAGTTAACATCAAAAGATACCTTGGAATGTAACGCTGCCATCGCGGTCTTCTCACCTCGGCTAGGCAGACAACCAGGCTCAAACCGTTTACATGGCAAAGATAGGATAGTGCCTAGAAGGGTGCCTACAGGGCAAGGAAACAGGGTCGCCCGCGGGAGGGCGGGTTGCCCTTTCGAGCATGTAAACGCTTTAATGTTTTGTAAAGAATCCTGTGCAAAGTTGGCTTTCCCAGAGTAACTTGGTTAGTCGGGGCACTTTCGTTCCATGTAAACGGGCCAGTCACGCTCTACTGAGGAAAAAATCTTCAAAGTATTTTCTATCATGTTATCTGCTGCCCAGATTTTTTTTTTTCTGTTGCCCAGATTTGATAAATAAGGTTTTGGCCCCGCGACTTTGGTGAAACATATATCGATACAAAGCCTACATAGCATGTTTTCGTAATTTTTTATTGCGTGGGTCTTGGTCTCTCCTTTGCTCACTCAATTTCTGGACCACACTTAATTTTCGCGATTTTTAAAACTCAATTTACCACTAATTTCCGCTGTAGTTTGATTTTTTTCAGGTCGACGATAAATGTCACGGATACCGCGCTCGCATATCGATTTCTTTTCTAGACCTGTCTATATCTGTCTCAATTAAAACTAAATGAATGCAAATGTCAGTTTTTCCTGCTTTCAGTGTTCAAAAAACCGACCCGTCAATAACTAATATTTTACTTTTAAGGAACAATGGCCAATCCCTCGAAGTTTATATTTTATAGTTTAAGAAGATATAACGAAGAGACAAAATTCCCTGTTACTCCGAGTTTCGTGCTCACGCACTCATCAGACAGTATTTAATGGAGCACTGTTTAACGGCATTAGCCACTTTATTACACATATATTTTATAGTTTATATTTTTAAGGAATAATTTTGATCAATCTGTTTTTCAGTTTTGAGCGCAATGCTGAACAACGGGTTCATTTTTTTTAAAGCACTCTCATCTTATCCTTACACAAATTAAACACTGGGGTTTGGGATCAGGCTTCACTTTGAAATGAAGACAAACTCGGAAGTAATCGCGTGTGCAATAGGTCATTTCCGTGTTCCCTTGTGCCTCTGTTTCAAAACGAGTCTAAGCGCGAAACCATTCTTCTGATTATGACTTTGATTTTCATGAAAATGAACCTGCAGGCGGAACTAATTTTCATATGAATGGTTTCGCATTTAGACTTGTTTTGAAACAGAGGCATAAGAGAACTCGAAAATGGCGTAACAAATCAGGCTGTCTATTAGCCTCCCACGCAGACGTTCTTAGAGTTGATATGAAAATTCATGCCAATCATTCGGCAACAATGGAGTTCCAATGCTTAAACTGAACTCTTAAATGATTCAGACACATCTCGGTACAGCCCGAAAGTTATCCCGGTCCGCAAAGTTATCCCTAGATCGCAAACGATCCTCAAATCCGCAAAATGATCCTAAGACCAGAACTGATTCCAACGCAAAAGTTAGGAATGACGTGGACTCCATGGAAGGTCCATGGATGGATATAACGGAGGCAGCGTGGCCGAGTGGTTTAGGGCGCTGGAGGTCTCTGGTTCAAATCCTCCACCCTACTGCTATCTGGATTTGTTCTTGTAGTCCCGAGTTCAACTCCTCGACAACGTTGTGTAAATAGCCAACTGCTCAGCCTCACACCAGTTGGGATTCTTAATAGTTTCTGTTCTATTTGAAATATTCAGTTACTTATTTACAGTGTCCCCAATTAGCACTATAGTGCTACATGCATACGACACTAAATAAAGTTTTATTTTTATATTTTTTTATGCAGCTAGGTGAAGAAAACACAAGTTCCTTAAGCATAAAAACAGCCATAACAAATGTTAACCCTTTTGTGCAAAATAAAAAATTAACCATGCCGACTGTATAAATTAATTTTTTGTTTAGGGGCGGCGCACCGTAAAAAACAAAACAAAAAAAACAGAAATCTTCGGAAATGTCTCTGCTATATATCTACCTAACCGCTTTAAAACATTTCCTAGATTACCAGTCGATCTTCGCTTAGTTACCGCCTCGCTTCACCTCCCTCGAACAAATGTCGAGAGAGGTCGACCTCTCCAACGACTGAGTGCGTGCTTTACTCGATATCTTTCATTGATATTATTGTATGCTCTGTTGTTTGACGCACAAAAATCTCACTGAAATGTTCTGATGCAACAAACACTTTTCTGAGCAGGTGAAGTGAATTTTCATCGTGTTTATAAGGAAGTCTCAAAGGCCGGACATGCCGTCCATTTTAGTGAAACCGTCGTGTGATGTGAAGTTGAACCAGTATCTTCGAAGATGTACCGCAGATAAGTATACGCTTTCGTTTTCTCTATTCATGTCCTTGTTAGCTTTTCACTTCATTTCGTTATGCTTATCCTTTTCCGCAGTTTTGTGGATTAGTATGACCATTTCGTTGAACTGTTTTTTACGCCACTGGGAGGGTGTGAAACGTTCTGAAGAAAGAGTCTACAAGCACATAGGAATAGCAGGTTTAAAAGTTTCTTATACCACATTTCAGAAGTACGTTAATTTACCAGCTCCCTCGTTCGTCGTTTTTGTAACTGTTTCATGCTGTCGATTAATTGCTCCAATGCTCAGAGCTGCTAAGGATATGAATATCTGACTGACTTAATATAAACGGATTTAACAGTTTTACCAATAATATAAATTTCCTGAGCATTTATATCGCTTTTTCATAC
>JAHPZR010056026.1:122500-147500 GCA_019787425.1 Platygyra sinensis | reverse complement strand
AGCTGGAATGACATAGTTTATCCATTTCTTTTTCTCGCTATCAGTTAGTCGTTCCAGTTACGTACTGAGAAGAAAAATATGTTTGTAAGCTTTCGTAAATGTTCCCGGCCCTAAAAACCCGACCCGATTTCAGACCGTAATTGTCAAAATCTATACCCGTTTTCAGACCAAAACGGCTCAAAAACCATACCCTTTGGGGCGGCACATACCTATATACCTTATATAGGGGAGAACCCCCCCCCCCCCCCGGGCCCGGCTGGAGGAGTAATTATGGTCGAGCTGCAACTGACCATTCGGAGGGTCGCTAAAATATTTTGAATCCAGGCCGGAACCAAAACAACTCGAAGCCTAGTGATCAGCGACAGAAACAAATTTGAATACTATCCATACCTCAACAAAGCAATTTTCAACCATGCGATAGAAGTTTATTTTTGAACCTTAGCAGCGCGGATAAAACAGCTCGGAGTGTAGCGATCAGCCTAGATAATAACTCAACAAAATAACAGCTCGGAGCTGGAGATGATCAACAACAGAAATAATGTTGAATAACAGTACAGTGACAAAACAGCTCGCAGCGAAGCGACAAGCGAGAGAAATAACTTGGAAACAGCTCGAAGTGGGACGACCAGTGACAGAAATAATTTTGATCAGGAATACAACAACAAACACCTTGGAGGGTCAGGCTCGCAGAGTAGCGTTCAGCGAGTGAAATGTTATAATTTTGAATGCCGGCACAGGGACAAAACAACTGAAAGCATGACGATCATAGGAATGCAAGAACTGACCCAGTTGTGAATACTGTTACGGCGACAAAAAAAACTCCTGTAGCTTGGAGCGAAGCCGGTGATCAGCGACAGAAACCCGGTGCATAAATAGTTTTGAATAGGCCCTTTGTAGCTCAGCCATCACGTGACCTACTTTTCATAAAATTATGGGCTGCAACTTAAAGAATGCCAGAAAAGCATGTCAAAAACATCAAAATGGCCAAGTTTGAAGCCCCTGGCATTAAAGAATGAGATTTTATGACGGTTAAGCGGCAAAAAATGATTTTAAACCAGGAACCAAAGTACACTGAACTGAGCAAAAGGGATAACTCAGTTCTTCTGACTGCTTTTCCAACTGAACAAAGGAAACCGGCAAAGACGGAGGTGTCATCTTCCATTGATCATGTTCATGCTTTCACCTTTCGTTAATTTTCACTAGTGTAAGCTTTCAATTTTCAATGTGAGAAGAAAATCTCATTGTCGTTGCCAATATCAATGCCCAAGTCCATGGGCTCGAGTAGACTCCACTTATAGAAGCCACAGTGCATCACGGGGCGCCGCGACCTTTATAACATGTCCAGCCGGCGCGACCTTTATAACATGTCCAGCCGGCGCGACCTTTATAACATGTCCAGCCGCCGCGACCTTTATAACATGTCCAGCCGGCAGGTTTTGTTATCTTTGTTGACCACTCAGAACTGCATTTCCGTCCGTCGGCACAAGCCATTTTATTCCCAACAAGTTGTGACTTTGATTTATCCATCCAGAAATAACATCTCTCTCAAATATACCCCGTAAAAGGCACGTCTATCGAGTGGACGTATTTCCGTGTGGACCGCCGTGATCAACAAAAGAATGGTATCATGCGGACGTAAAAGGAAGTGCAGTCCCGCTGTTTCCGGCAATCCTAAAATAACTTTGGTGGATTTGATATATCCTAAGGCCAGGACTGGGAGCCTCCCTGTCTGTCCCATCATTTTCTCTTGTTTAAAATCAAAGTCTCAAAAAATTAGGGTGTGTTTCTGACCTCTAATGAAGTCCATCTTTTTCTTTAGCTGATAAATTTACTGTACCAGATTCTCAAAACTTTTGAAACCCTCATCTGGAATGGAAAACAAAACAGCTTACGAGCCTAGGCGGTAATTAACTAGCCTGCGAACAGCAGACGTATGAGGGGACAATCGGAAATACGTCTGCTTTTCGCAGGCTAGTAATTAACGGGAGGCTTCGAGAAACAGGCTTGGTGACACCCGAGTCCGACCCGACCAAACTCGGACCCTGGGAACGAGGTCGGTTGTCAACTTGCAGTTTAGCCACTTTCCCATTCTCGTCCCCAGATGGCCGGCGATCCTTTTGGTCAGTTACGGGGATCGCGACCTCTGGCCCAGTCGACCTGGCCAGCTCCCTGGCCAGAGGTTCGCGGATGCCAGAGGTCGCGATCCCCGTAACTGACCAAAAGGATCGCGGCCTCTGGGACGAGAATGCATCAAGATCAGAAAGCTTACTGCCAAGATCTACTACAGTGTCGGAGACACAGAGTTGAGAAGTAGTTTTAAAAGAAGATGGACAAGCGTTCGTTTGTCTCGGACTCGCCAAAACATTACGTCAACAGTTTGGAGGTTTTTATAACGCAAAATGCGGACAACGTAGAAAGATCATCGAGCTGTTACAATATCACTTGCCGGAATTGATTCAAAGGACAGCTGAAAGGACTCTACACAAAGAACGACCCGATTGTTTCAAAATCTTAGCGTCGGATCTGGACCAGGCAAGACGGATTTTGGAAGCCTTAAAAATAATCAAGGAAGAATTATGTAAAAGTGAACACTGCTCTGAAATCAAGCTGTACCGCCGATCCATTGAGCCCAATGAATATTCGTGTCGTGTCTACAAAGCTGCCATTGAAAACCTGCCAACACCACTAAACGATCACCTGACAGAGATCGAAATTTGCCAGCAAACCTTTCAAGAGTACATGGAAGACCAAAAGGAACCAATCAAGAAGTTCAGCATCGTTCATTTTCTTCACAGTCCTCTATTATGTCGACTTCGAAGAGGCTTTTGACTCAATGTTTTTGAGACGAACTTTGTGACGAGGGAGCCGTGTTTGTGTCATAGATGGAAAGGATCTGCTGTATTGTATATCCAAGCTGAGGAAAGAACGGCAAGGTATAGTCAGTGAGAGCTACGAACGAAGTGAGAAGATCATTAAGATTGCTAACGACAATGGCTGGAAACATGAAATATACAGCAAGAGTATTCCATTGATGTTACCGATGTGTTTTGATGAGAAATCCAAGCGAAGGTAATCTGCTACTCGACTTTCTTTACACACACTTTGAATTTTTCGCGAGACGGCGGACAAACAACTGCTGGAAGATTTACTTGCACTGATTAAGACAACAGTAACTCTCAAGGACGGGAAAGCTTTTGGAGACAAAAGCGAATCACTTATTTTTTTTGTACAGAGTGACTCTTTTCTTTCGAAGGAAGTTGGTCACCACCCGAGGGGTTGGGTGGGGGGACTCCCATATAAAAAGGGCGGAGGTGTCCTCGGTGATTTTAAAACACCCAAGGTGTTTGTGGAGATAGCTTGAATATCTTTCACCCCTTAGATGTAAAATTCTAAAACCACACATTACTGTAACTGACCCTGACAATTTTTAATTGCGACTTAGACAATTCCTTTGAACAAGTCCCATGGGTAATTTACCCTGGTTATAAGGAATTGAGACCCAGGGAATTTGGTGTATTGGCAGTATTTCCTACTTCCTGCACCCAAAATATACCAAAAATTATCATCATTTTCTGTTGGCATGGGTGCTACACACCATGTAATTTCTTTGAACCCTACTAGAAAAAGTTGATTGTCAACTATCTGGTGCCACTCTTGCGGCTCAATACCGTAAAAGGTCGATGCTGTGGACTTTCATCCATCTCACAACAACCTGGTGGGGATAGTTAAGGCAATATGGGAACGTCATTGTATGTGAGTGTGTTTGTGTCCGTGTGGTGAGCTTACCTATGATACCTCTCCTCTTTATGCCCTCACGGTCCAACACTATAAAACGATCTATTGCACTTGAGGATATCATTTCGGTTGTTTTTCACAGAAAAGAGACTGGATGTCCGAGAGTATTTGCCATGGCAACACATAGTAGGTGTCATTTCTGTTTTTTTTGGGGGGGGGGGCACGGGGGGAATGTAAACATTTTTGGTGCCAAGTTTGAAGAACACCGCTCTAATATTTCTGGAGTGAATATTCTTGATAGAGTGTTGTACTGGGTTAGTGGAACCAGCCCTACGACCTCATCACTGACTAATCCTCATTTGGCGATAATAAAACGTAAATATCTCTAAAAGGAAAAAAGGTATTCGCCAAAAGGAAAACGCCTATCTTCTCTACTTTGTAAAGCCGTTCAAATCAGCGGGTATATATTGTTTACAGGTAGATTAAGATGGGCCAATAAACCGAGAGGAGGTACTTATAAGCAGCAGCTTTTAAGAATTTTCATGTGTCCTAACTTCAAAAATATGAATTCCACCTCCTTTTGAATACCTAATGTATGCCCCTAAATATAACTGAGTTTGCACTTTGACAAAAGTGTTAATAATTATTATTACATGGAGACAAATTTGAGTATCAATGACTATATTGGTTTATACTGCTGTACAATTGTCTTGTCTCTACATGTATTTCTCACTCATAAATAATTCATCAAGTATAAAAAAGGAGACCCTAACTGTGTTGGTGTTTGGATATCTCACCATAATTTGCATATAAATTTATGAAATCTTTTCTCCATTTTCTTGTTAGTTTTCTTTTTGATTAAGAAGATTCATCAATCACTGGTCCAATTATGCAAATTTCATTTTTGATGCCAAGACCAAAGGACATGGTAAATGCTTGCGTCCTCAATATGCCAAATATTCAGATTTCCCAGTTCTTGCAAAAGGGGCTCAAATTCACCAGGTGGTCAAGTGCCTTCACCCCATTTTCCCTCCCCTTTGGGTTCCATACAGAAAATGTTGAGTCAAGAAATACTAATAGGCCTGAGTGTCCCTTGAAGTGCCTATGAAGTAAACAATAATTGCTGCTTATTTGAAAGGCTTTACAAAGTAGAGAAGAAAGGCGTTTTCCTTTTGGGAATACCTTTTTTCCTTTTAGAGATATTTACGTTTTATTATGCAAATGAGGAGAGTGATGATGTCGTAGGTGGTTCCACTAAACCAGTACAACACTCTATCAAGAATATCTCCAGAAATATTAGAGCGGTGTTCTTCAAACTTGGCACCAAAAATGTACATCGCAAAAAAAAACAGAATGACACCTACTATGTTGTTGCCATGGCAATACTCTCGGCTCCAGTCTCTTTCTGTGAAAAACCAAATATCCTCAATTGCAATCTTTTAAAGTGGGACAGAGGGTCTAGCTCGGCACACAAATGGTTCCCATATTGCCTTAACTATCCCCACCAGGTTGTTGTGAGTGGATGAAAAGTCCACAGCTCGACCTTTTACGGTATTGAGCCGCAAGAGTGGCACCAGATATCTGACAATCAACTTTTCTAGTAGGTGTTCAAAGAAATTACATGGTGTGTAGCACCCATGCAACAGAAATGATGATAATTTTCTTGGTATATTTTGGGTGCAGGAAGTAGGAAATACTGCCAATACACCAAATTCCCTGGGTCAAATTTCCTTTAACCAGGGTAAATTACCCATGGGACTTGGTTCAAAGGAATTGTCTAAGTCGCAATTAAAAATTGTCAGGGTCAGTTACAGTAATGTGTGGTTTTAGAATTTTACATCTAAGGGGTGAAAGATATTTCAAGCTATCTCCACAAAACACCTTGGGGTTGTTTTAAAATCACCGAGGAACACCTCCGCCCTTTTTATATGGGGTCCCCCCACCCAACCCCTCGGGGTGACCAACTTCCTTCGAAAGAAAAGAGTCACTTGTACAAAAAAATAAGTGATTCGCTTTTGTCTCCCAAAAGCTTTCCGTCCTTGAGAGTACTGTTGTCTTTAATCAGTACAAGTAAATCTTCCAGCAGTTGTTTGTCCGCCGTCTCGCGAAAATTCAAAGTGTGTGTAAAGAAGTCGAGTAGCAGATTACCTTCGCTTGATTTCTCATCAAACACATCGGTAACATCAATGGAATACTCTTGGCTGTATATTTCATGTTTCCAGCCATTGTCGTTAGCAATCTTAATGATCTTCTCACTTCGTTCGTAGCTCTCACTGACTATACCTTGCCGTTCTTTCCTCAGCTTGGATATACAATACAGCAGATCCTTTCCATCTATGACACAAACCACGGCTCCCTCGTCACAAAGTTCGTTCTCAAAACATTGAGTCAAAGCCTCTTCGAAGTCGACATAATAGAGACTGTGAAGAAAATGAACGATGCTGAACTTCTTGATTGGTTCCTTTTGGTCTTCCATGTACTCTTGAAAGGTTTGCTGGCAAATTTCGATCTCTGTCAGGTGATCGTTTAGTGGTGTTGGCAGGTTTTCAATGGCAGCTTTGTAGACACGACACGAATATTCATTGGGCTCAATGGCTCGGCGGTACAGCTTGATTTCAGAGCAGTGTTCACTTTTACATAATTCTTCCTTGATTATTTTTAAGGCTTCCAAATCCGTCTTGCCTGGTCCAGATCCGACGCTTAAGATTTTGAAACAATCGGGTCGTTCTTTGTGTAGAGTCCTTTCAGCTGTCCTTTGAATCAATTCCGGCAAGTGATATTGTAACAGCTCGATGATCTTTCTACGTTGTCCGCATTTTGCGTTATAAACCTCCAAACTGTTGACGTAATGTTTTGGCGAGTCCGAGACAAACGAACGCTTGTCCATCTTCTTTTAAAACTACTTCTCAACTCTGTGTCTCCGACACTGTAGTAGATCTTGGCAGAAGCTTCTGATCTTGATGCATTCTCGTCCCCAGAGGCCGCGATCCTTTTGGTCAGTTACGGGGATCGCGACCTCTGGCATCCGCGAACCTCTGGCCAGGGAGCTGGCCAGGTCGACTGGGCCAGAGGTCGCGATCCCCGTAACTGACCAAAAGGATCGCGGCCTCTGGGGACGAGAATGGGAAAGTGGCTAAACTGCAAGTTGACAACCGACCTCGTTCCCAGGGTCCGAGTTTGGTCGGGTCGACTCGGGTGTCACCAAGCCTGTTTCTCGAAGCTCCCGTTAATTACTAGCCTGCGAAAAGCAGACGTATTTCCGATTGTCCCCTCATACGTCTGCTGTTCGCAGGCTAGTTAATTACCGCCTAGGCTCGTTAAGCTGTTTTGTTTTCCATTCCAGATGAGGGTTTCAAAAGTTTTGAGATCTGTACAGTAAATTTATCAGCTAAAGAAAAGATTGGACTTCATTAGAGGTCAGAACACACCCTAATTTTTTTGAGACTTTGATTTTAAACAAGAGAAAATGATGTGACAGAGAGGGAGGCTCCCAGTCTTGGCCTTGGGATATGTCAAATCCACTAAAGTTATTTTAGGATTGCCGGTAACAGCGGGAGTGCACTTCCTTTTACGTCCGCATGATACCATTATTTTGGTGATCACGCAATTTAGAAACGGCATTCCACAAGGAAAGACGTCGATAGAAATGCCTTTTACGGCTATATGTAAGAGAGATGGTATTTCTGGATGGATAAATCAAAGTCACAACTTGTTGGGAATAAAATGGCTTATGCAGACGAGTGGAAATGCAGTTCTGAGCGGTGAACAAAAAACAAAACGTTCCGGCTGGACATGTTATAAAGGTCGTGGCGGCTGTGATGCTCTGTGACTTGTATAAATGGAGTTTACTCGACTCAGCCCATGGACTTGGACATTGATATTGGCAACGACAATGAGATTTTCTTCTCACATTGAAGATTGAAAGCTTACACTAGTGAAAATTAACGAAAGTTAAAAGCATGAACATGATCAATGGAAGATAACACCTCCGTCTTTGCCGGTTTCCTTTGTTAGAAAAGCAGCCAGAAGACTGACTGAGTTATCCCTTTCGCTCAGTTCAGTGTACTTTGGTTCTTTGGTTCCTGGTTTAAAATCATTTTTTGCTGCTTACATGGGAGTAATTTTGTCGATGAATTGAAAATTATTTCAGTTCAACGTTGTTCTGTTTCTCTGTGAATTCAAAATTATTTCTGCACGGTTTTCTGTCGCTGCTACGGGAGTTTTTTCGTCGCCGTAACAGTATTCACAACTAGGCCAGTTCCTACATTCCCATGATCGCCATGCTTTTAGTTGGGGTGATGTAGCAGCTCTCCTAAGGTCTCACATGATTGGCTTGATACCCTTTGAGAGTACAATAGAACAAACAACAGAAACAATGCCCCTATCCCTAAAACAATAACAGCTGCTACAAAGATAAAACAAAAGCAGCTTTGGACAGCTGCTACACTACTGTTTAGTTGTTTAGTCCCTGTGCCGGCATTCAAAATTAACATCATTTCTCTCGCTGAACGCTACTCTGCAAGCCTGACCCTCCAAGGTGTTTGTTATTGTATTCCTGATCAAAATTATTTCTGTCACTGGTCGTTCCACTTCGAGCTGTTTCCAAGTTATTTCTCTCGCTGGTCGCTTCGCTGCGAGCTGCTTTGTCACTGTACTGTTATTTAACAATTATTGGATGAGGTTTTTGTGATATCCAGAATAATCAAGGTCGAGGTAAGGCCGAAGCCGAAGGCTGAGGCTGATAACCCTTACCGAGACCTTGATTATTCTGGATATCACAAAAACCGAATCTAATAATTGTTTTATTATACATTGAACGAAAAAAAAATTGAAGTCATGTTTTCACTTCTTCACTGACGGCAAGCAACACAAAGTGCGTGAACTTGACATTATTACCCTTAGAAATCATGCACCGCGGTCATACATGACATGGATTACCCGTGACCTTGAGTGTCATTGACATGATTATTGTATAATCTGCAGTTTATGACGTCACGGGAGCTGATTTCGAAAATTCACTGTACGCTTTCGGCCAATCAGAAAAGAGTTAGAGAGCTGTTATTTTGTTGAGTTATTTTCTAGGCTGATCGCTTCACTCCAAGTTGTTTTGAGGTTCAAAATAAACTTCTATCGCATGGTTAAAAATTGCTTTGTTGAGGTATGGGTAGTATTCAAATTTGTTTCTGTCGCTAATCACTAGGCTTCTAGTTGTTTTTGGTTCCGGCCTGGATTCAAGATATTTTAGCGACCCTCCGAATGGTTTTGCAGCTCGACCATAATTACTCCTCCAGCCGGGTTGAGAGCAATTTTGTCGCTCGGATCAAAAATAGTTTTTCCGTGGGACCCAAACTAGTTTTGTTCGGTGTGCTAAGATTTCTTTTGTCGATGCGTTCAGTGGTATCAGGATCGCAACAGACTGAAACAGTATTTCATGTTATGTTACAATATCGAACAATACGATAGTTTTCTGCATGTTGTTTACAATTAACAAATGAAAGCAATTAAATTCTTTATTATTTTCATTGCTGTTTTCTTTGGTTCAAGTTCTCAAAGGGCAAACATTGATATTCCCTCATGCCCCCAGCGTTTTTATTCCAAAGAGGTTGTGGTTCTTTAGCTGCTTCTACTGACGAAACGTATTTTCACGCAGACCGCCATTTCAAAATGCCCAGATCAAGGTATTATGCGGACGTCTGGAGAAACAGACTTCCGTTTCCGCCTAAAGCTAAAAATAACTTTAATGGACTCGACATATCCCAGCCAACGCCCTCAATGTCCCTCTATGTCCCATCATTTTCTCTTGTTTCAAAATATGATTTCGGGCCCGTTAAATTATCGGGTCTTTCGAGAAACGGGCCCCAGGGGCGGAAAAAGGCCCCCTACGTATAAGCGCCCTGGGTGTCACTGAGTAAAACGCGAGGTCAGGGACGAGGCCGGGGTCGGAGGCTTCTTTTTACATATTTTCCTTTTTTATGTCTTCTTCTGATTTCTCGCAATTTGCATCAGCTGGGTAACGTTGTAATACTTTCGTATATAAAGAAAATGAAATGTGGCAGAATGTGGTGGAGCTCATTTTTCCTTATCATCACAAACAATCGCGATCACGAACAATCGTGATCGGGAAACAAATCGCTTCACTTGTAAATAATAATAAGTGATTCCTTTTCGTCTCCAAAACGTTTTCCGTCCTTAACAGTGGTCACTTCTTTGATCAGTGCAAGCGTTTCTTCCACCAGTTGCTTGTCCGCCGTTTCACGAAAATTCACAATGTGAGTCAAGAAGTCAAGAAGCAGATTTCCTTCAATTGATTTCTCCTCAAACACATCGGTAACATCAATGGAATATTCTTGGCTGTAGATTTCATATTCCCAGCCGTTGCTCTTGGCAATGTTGATGATTTCTTCAGCTGTTTCGTATTTTTTGCTATCCTTCGCTCTTCCCTCATGCCATTGACCGCTCTGCCTTAAGGTCAAATATATGAGGTCTTGGTCAGTGATGAGACAAACAAGCACTCCCTGATCGCTGAGTTCTTTCTCAAAGCAGTGCATCAAGGTCTCTTTGATGTCAACGTGGTAGATACTGTGGATGAAATGTACCATGTCAAATTTCACTGCGTCCTCCTGACTTTGCTGGCTTTCTTTGTACTCTTGAAAGGCCTGCTGGCAAATCTCGAACTCAGTACACTCAGAGTTCAGAGGGCTTGGCAAGTTTACAATGGCAGCCTTGTAAAGACCACACGAATATTCATTAGGCTCGATAGCTCGGTTAAAAATCTTCATGTGACGACCATGATCACTGTTCTGCAATTCTTTTTTAATAATATTCATGATTTTCATATCCATCTCTCCTGTTCCACTTCCAATGCTTAAGATGTTAAAACTCGAGCGTTGTTGACAGCAAGAAAGACTCACAGTCTTAACAAGCGGTGGTATATGACGTCGCAAGATCTCAAAATTCTTCATTCTTTGTCCAGATTTTGCTATAAACATATTTAAACTTTTCACGTAATGTGCTCCGGCGGTTAAGGGAAACGAGGTCATGTTTCCCTCTGGGCTATATCGAGGGCCACACGCAATAGTCAGAAGTTGAGAAAAATGGCTCGATGTAGGGAAGATTTTTGTTTACAAGCAATGTTTAACAAAAGAAGTATTTGTTTCGCCAGGCCAATAGTTCTCTGGTTGGCAGATTAATAACAATAAGTGATACCACATACCATTGGTAGTAGAAACAATAGATAACAACCCTGGACAATGCCTCCAGCCCCGACAACAATGGAGACCAACCTGACTATTGTCAAGGAGAACGAATGAAAGTAGAGGTTCGCATGAGGTACTGGACGACTCCACTGATATTTTAACCATACTTTCCCTTCTTTTATAATTTTCTGGGTGAGAGATCAGATGATGAGAGAAGACCTCTGTTTTTCTCAGGGCAAGTGCTTTGTTACGCGAAACGTCAACACGCAATCAAATTCTTAGAGACTTTCGGGTCAATAAACCACGTTCGATTTATCAATATTCTAAACATGCCGCGGGTCTCCGAGGTCAAAACTGTAAAATTGTTCATTTTCTTTTGTCTCCATCCTCGGAGACCCAGGGGTGAATATTATTAAAAAAGAATTGCAGAACAGTGATCATGGTCGTCACATGAAGATTTTTAACCGAGCTATCGAGCCTAATGAATATTCGTGTGGTCTTTACAAGGCTGCCATTGTAAACTTGCCAAGCCCTCTGAACTCTGAGTGTACTGAGTTCGAGATTTGCCAGCAGGCCTTTCAAGAGTACAAAGAAAGCCAGCAAAGTCAGGAGGACGCAGTGAAATTTGACATGGTACATTTCATCCACAGTATCTACCACGTTGACATCAAAGAGACCTTGATGCACTGCTTTGAGAAAGAACTCAGCGATCAGGGAGTGCTTGTTTGTCTCATCACTGACCAAGACCTCATATATTTGACCTTAAGGCAGAGCGGTCAATGGCATGAGGGAAGAGCGAAGGATAGCAAAAAATACGAAACAGCTGAAGAAATCATCAACATTGCCAAGAGCAACGGCTGGGAATATGAAATCTACAGCCAAGAATATTCCATTGATGTTACCGATGTGTTTGAGGAGAAATCAATTGAAGGAAATCTGCTTCTTGACTTCTTGACTCACATTGTGAATTTTCGTGAAACGGCGGACAAGCAACTGGTGGAAGAAACGCTTGCACTGATCAAAGAAGTGACCACTGTTAAGGACGGAAAACGTTTTGGAGACGAAAAGGAATCACTTATTATTATTTACAAGTGAAGCGATTTGTTTCCCGATCACGATTGTTCGTGATCGCGATTGTTTGTGATGATAAGGAAAAATGAGCTCCACCACATTCTGCCACATTTCATTTTCTTTATATACGAAAGTATTACAACGTTACCCAGCTGATGCAAATTGCGAGAAATCAGAAGAAGACATAAAAAAGGAAAATATGTAAAAAGAAGCCTCCGACCCCGGCCTCGTCCCTGACCTCGCGTTTTACTCAGTGACACCCAGGGCGCTTATACGTAGGGGGCCTTTTTCCGCCCCTGGGGCCCGTTTCTCGAAAGACCCGATAATTTAACGGGCCCGAAATCATATTTTGAAACAAGAGAAAATGATGGGACATAGAGGGACATTGAGGGCGTTGGCTGGGATATGTCGAGT
The DNA here is from genome assembly GCA_019787425.1 of Platygyra sinensis. Taxonomy (NCBI): domain Eukaryota; kingdom Metazoa; phylum Cnidaria; class Anthozoa; order Scleractinia; family Merulinidae; genus Platygyra; species Platygyra sinensis. The sequence goes on along the minus strand of JAHPZR010056026.1, from coordinate 135,084 downwards.
CCATTAAAGTTATTTTTAGCTTTAGGCGGAAACGGAAGTCTGTTTCTCCAGACGTCCGCATAATACCTTGATCTGGGCATTTTGAAATGGCGGTCTGCGTGAAAATACGTTTCGTCAGTAGAAGCAGCTAAAGAACCACAACCTCTTTGGAATAAAAACGCTGGGGGCATGAGGGAATATCAATGTTTGCCCTTTGAGAACTTGAACCAAAGAAAACAGCAATGAAAATAATAAAGAATTTAATTGCTTTCATTTGTTAATTGTAAACAACATGCAGAAAACTATCGTATTGTTCGATATTGTAACATAACATGAAATACTGTTTCAGTCTGTTGCGATCCTGATACCACTGAACGCATCGACAAAAGAAATCTTAGCACACCGAACAAAACTAGTTTGGGTCCCACGGAAAAACTATTTTTGATCCGAGCGACAAAATTGCTCTCAACCCGGCTGGAGGAGTAATTATGGTCGAGCTGCAAAACCATTCGGAGGGTCGCTAAAATATCTTGAATCCAGGCCGGAACCAAAAACAACTAGAAGCCTAGTGATTAGCGACAGAAACAAATTTGAATACTACCCATACCTCAACAAAGCAATTTTTAACCATGCGATAGAAGTTTATTTTGAACCTCAAAACAACTTGGAGTGAAGCGATCAGCCTAGAAAATAACTCAACAAAATAACAGCTCTCTAACTCTTTTCTGATTGGCCGAAAGCGTACAGTGAATTTTCGAAATCAGCTCCCGTGACGTCATAAACTGCAGATTATACAATAATCATGTCAATGACACTCAAGGTCACGGGTAATCCATGTCATGTATGACCGCGGTGCATGATTTCTAAGGGTAATAATGTCAAGTTCACGCACTTTGTGTTGCTTGCCGTCAGTGAAGAAGTGAAAACATGACTTCAATTTTTTTTTCGTTCAATGTATAATAAAACAATTATTAGATTCGGTTTTTGTGATATCCAGAATAATCAAGGTCTCGGTAAGGGTTATCAGCCTCAGCCTTCGGCTTCGGCCTTACCTCGACCTTGATTATTCTGGATATCACAAAAACCTCATCCAATAATTGTTAAATAACAGTACAGTGACAAAGCAGCTCGCAGCGAAGCGACCAGCGAGAGAAATAACTTGGAAACAGCTCGAAGTGGAACGACCAGTGACAGAAATAATTTTGATCAGGAATACAATAACAAACACCTTGGAGGGTCAGGCTTGCAGAGTAGCGTTCAGCGAGAGAAATGATGTTAATTTTGAATGCCGGCACAGGGACTAAACAACTAAACAGTAGTGTAGCAGCTGTCCAAAGCTGCTTTTGTTTTATCTTTGTAGCAGCTGTTATTGTTTTAGGGATAGGGGCATTGTTTCTGTTGTTTGTTCTATTGTACTCTCAAAGGGTATCAAGCCAATCATGTGAGACCTTAGGAGAGCTGCTACATCACCCCAACTAAAAGCATGGCGATCATGGGAATGTAGGAACTGGCCTAGTTGTGAATACTGTTACGGCGACGAAAAAACTCCCGTAGCAGCGACAGAAAACCGTGCAGAAATAATTTTGAATTCACAGAGAAACAGAACAACGTTGAACTGAAATAATTTTCAATTCATCGACAAAATTACTCCCATGTAAGCAGCAAAAAATGATTTTAAACCAGGAACCAAAGAACCAAAGTACACTGAACTGAGCGAAAGGGATAACTCAGTCAGTCTTCTGGCTGCTTTTCTAACAAAGGAAACCGGCAAAGACGGAGGTGTTATCTTCCATTGATCATGTTCATGCTTTTAACTTTCGTTAATTTTCACTAGTGTAAGCTTTCAATCTTCAATGTGAGAAGAAAATCTCATTGTCGTTGCCAATATCAATGTCCAAGTCCATGGGCTGAGTCGAGTAAACTCCATTTATACAAGTCACAGAGCATCACAGCCGCCACGACCTTTATAACATGTCCAGCCGGAACGTTTTGTTTTTGTTCACCGCTCAGAACTGCATTTCCACTCGTCTGCATAAGCCATTTTATTCCCAACAAGTTGTGACTTTGATTTATCCATCCAGAAATACCATCTCTCTTACATATAGCCGTAAAAGGCATTTCTATCGACGTCTTTCCTTGTGGAATGCCGTTTCTAAATTGCGTGATCACCAAAATAATGGTATCATGCGGACGTAAAAGGAAGTGCACTCCCGCTGTTACCGGCAATCCTAAAATAACTTTAGTGGATTTGACATATCCCAAGGCCAAGACTGGGAGCCTCCCTCTCTGTCACATCATTTTCTCTTGTTTAAAATCAAAGTCTCAAAAAAATTAGGGTGTGTTCTGACCTCTAATGAAGTCCAATCTTTTCTTTAGCTGATAAATTTACTGTACAGATCTCAAAACTTTTGAAACCCTCATCTGGAATGGAAAACAAAACAGCTTAACGAGCCTAGGCGGTAATTAACTAGCCTGCGAACAGCAGACGTATGAGGGGACAATCGGAAATACGTCTGCTTTTCGCAGGCTAGTAATTAACGGGAGCTTCGAGAAACAGGCTTGGTGACACCCGAGTCGACCCGACCAAACTCGGACCCTGGGAACGAGGTCGGTTGTCAACTTGCAGTTTAGCCACTTTCCCATTCTCGTCCCCAGAGGCCGCGATCCTTTTGGTCAGTTACGGGGATCGCGACCTCTGGCCCAGTCGACCTGGCCAGCTCCCTGGCCAGAGGTTCGCGGATGCCAGAGGTCGCGATCCCCGTAACTGACCAAAAGGATCGCGGCCTCTGGGGACGAGAATGCATCAAGATCAGAAGCTTCTGCCAAGATCTACTACAGTGTCGGAGACACAGAGTTGAGAAGTAGTTTTAAAAGAAGATGGACAAGCGTTCGTTTGTCTCGGACTCGCCAAAACATTACGTCAACAGTTTGGAGGTTTATAACGCAAAATGCGGACAACGTAGAAAGATCATCGAGCTGTTACAATATCACTTGCCGGAATTGATTCAAAGGACAGCTGAAAGGACTCTACACAAAGAACGACCCGATTGTTTCAAAATCTTAAGCGTCGGATCTGGACCAGGCAAGACGGATTTGGAAGCCTTAAAAATAATCAAGGAAGAATTATGTAAAAGTGAACACTGCTCTGAAATCAAGCTGTACCGCCGAGCCATTGAGCCCAATGAATATTCGTGTCGTGTCTACAAAGCTGCCATTGAAAACCTGCCAACACCACTAAACGATCACCTGACAGAGATCGAAATTTGCCAGCAAACCTTTCAAGAGTACATGGAAGACCAAAAGGAACCAATCAAGAAGTTCAGCATCGTTCATTTTCTTCACAGTCTCTATTATGTCGACTTCGAAGAGGCTTTGACTCAATGTTTTGAGAACGAACTTTGTGACGAGGGAGCCGTGGTTTGTGTCATAGATGGAAAGGATCTGCTGTATTGTATATCCAAGCTGAGGAAAGAACGGCAAGGTATAGTCAGTGAGAGCTACGAACGAAGTGAGAAGATCATTAAGATTGCTAACGACAATGGCTGGAAACATGAAATATACAGCCAAGAGTATTCCATTGATGTTACCGATGTGTTTGATGAGAAATCAAGCGAAGGTAATCTGCTACTCGACTTCTTTACACACACTTTGAATTTTCGCGAGACGGCGGACAAACAACTGCTGGAAGATTTACTTGTACTGATTAAAGACAACAGTACTCTCAAGGACGGAAAGCTTTTGGGAGACAAAAGCGAATCACTTATTTTTTTGTACAAGTGACTCTTTTCTTTCGAAGGAAGTTGGTCACCCCGAGGGGTTGGGTGGGGGGACCCCATATAAAAAGGGCGGAGGTGTTCCTCGGTGATTTTAAAACAACCCCAAGGTGTTTTGTGGAGATAGCTTGAAATATCTTTCACCCCTTAGATGTAAAATTCTAAAACCACACATTACTGTAACTGACCCTGACAATTTTTAATTGCGACTTAGACAATTCCTTTGAACCAAGTCCCATGGGTAATTTACCCTGGTTAAAGGAAATTTGACCCAGGGAATTTGGTGTATTGGCAGTATTTCCTACTTCCTGCACCCAAAATATACCAAGAAAATTATCATCATTTCTGTTGCATGGGTGCTACACACCATGTAATTTCTTTGAACACCTACTAGAAAAGTTGATTGTCAGATATCTGGTGCCACTCTTGCGGCTCAATACCGTAAAAGGTCGAGCTGTGGACTTTTCATCCACTCACAACAACCTGGTGGGGATAGTTAAGGCAATATGGGAACCATTTGTGTGCCGAGCTAGACCCTCTGTCCCACTTTAAAAGATTGCAATTGAGGATATTTGGTTTTTCACAGAAAGAGACTGGAGCCGAGAGTATTGCCATGGCAACAACATAGTAGGTGTCATTCTGTTTTTTTTTGCGATGTACATTTTTGGTGCCAAGTTTGAAGAACACCGCTCTAATATTTCTGGAGATATTCTTGATAGAGTGTTGTACTGGTTTAGTGGAACCACCTACGACATCATCACTCTCCTCATTTGCATAATAAAACGTAAATATCTCTAAAAGGAAAAAAGGTATTCCCAAAAGGAAAACGCCTTTCTTCTCTACTTTGTAAAGCCTTTCAAATAAGCAGCAATTATTGTTTACTTCATAGGCACTTCAAGGGACACTCAGGCCTATTAGTATTTCTTGACTCAACATTTTCTGTATGGAACCCAAAGGGGAGGGAAAATGGGGTGAAGGCACTTGACCACCTGGTGAATTTGAGCCCCTTTTGCAAGAACTGGGAAATCTGAATATTTGGCATATTGAGGACGCAAGCATTTACCATGTCCTTTGGTCTTGGCATCAAAAATGAAATTTGCATAATTGGACCAGTGATTGATGAATCTTCTTAATCAAAAAGAAAACTAACAAGAAAATGGAGAAAAGATTTCATAAATTTATATGCAAATTATGGTGAGATATCCAAACACCAACACAGTTAGGGTCTCCTTTTTTATACTTGATGAATTATTTATGAGTGAGAAATACATGTAGAGACAAGACAATTGTACAGCAGTATAAACCAATATAGTCATTGATACTCAAATTTGTCTCCATGTAATAATAATTATTAACACTTTTGTCAAAGTGCAAACTCAGTTATATTTAGGGGCATACATTAGGTATTCAAAAGGAGGTGGAATTCATATTTTTGAAGTTAGGACACATGAAAATTCTTAAAAGCTGCTGCTTATAAGTACCTCCTCTCGGTTTATTGGCCCATCTTAATCTACCTGTAAACAATATATACCCGCTGATTATCCCCCCCCCCCCCAAAAAAAAAACCTATATTAGCTACCCTCTGGTTTAAAATGAAATGAATTTAACTTATTGATATTTTAATGAATGATCAACACTGCTGGAACCAAAGCTCATTTTGAAACGCTCTTTTATTCTGCTTAAAATAAGCCCTCCCACGCCCTGTTTATTAGCCCATCTAAAACCCCTTACAGAGTTGCATAAGCCCATATGACAAAGGGTGATCACACTCATGAACAGAACCCAACAGCCATATGAAACTTGTGTAGGATACAGGAAAAAAAAGCAACTGCAAAGCACATATATACAGTAGCAGTGTAATAATAACGTGGTCTGAACATTTTAAAACACATTTCGCAAGTTGTTCCTTGTCATTAAAGTAACAAGTTGAAAGAGAATGATCCAGCTTAACTGATGCTGGGGACTGTCACTAGGACAAGGATTGTGTATTGCACAACTGGTGAGTACCACCATCTTCCTCTGGAAACAATTATTTTGATACCAGGGCATCAAGGCATTGATCATGGCATTACTGCAAGACTGAGACTTGACTTGGAATAGAACTCTATCCCATGTCAGTCTGTTTCTGATATATTGTGAAATCCTTGTATTAAATATAATTCAGCTTTTATTTTTGTTTTTTGGTGACCTTCTTCTTCAGTTCTTGCTTGTAGGATAAAATGTCACCCTTCCATGGTGTTATTGTCCGTTTTTCACAAATCCAGATTTCCTTTGCAACCTAGACAAAGAGAATGTAGAATGTTATTAGAGCTGATATAGCCTAAGAGCAGGCACTGACTCCCTTTGTTTCACTTGCCAATGAGTCTCTCTCGTGCGTTGCGACAAGAACGACAGAAAAAGATATACTCCAAAATAAAAACTTTGTCCTGTAAATATGTTATGAAAAATTATTGTGTGACATGGAAGGTTCGTGTATATGCTAATTTGATCTAGAAGTTTTGTGCATATTTAATACATTTTGTGTCACTGTGACTAAGCAAGTTATTTTAGTCCTTTACGTCTGCTGCTGTAAATAGTTTTATGTTGTAATTTTACTTCATTTAGTAGAGCCGGAAAGTTCTAGAACCTTTTGCTGTAAAGTATATGAGCAAATCGGTGTAGTTTTTATGTGTTTTTTTTCCTAGGAGTGTTTTTAGAGAGAATAATCTTGTGAATGTGAAGAGTGATCATCGCAATAAATTTTCCAATTTAAGCAATTGGAAAGAAGAAGCCTGAAAAAAATCAGGGCTTCAACGGGATTCGAACCCATGACCTCCGCGATACCAGTACGATGCTCTACCAACTGAGCTATGAAGCCACACATTGGGAGCAAGGTCAATTTATTGAGTTCATTTTACCATGCAGTGAAATGATGTGAAGTATATCTATATGAAATAATTCATATTTGTACTGCGGTTGTAGATGAATGTGAAGAGTGATCATCGCAGTAAATTTTCTAATTTAAGCAATTGAAGGCTTTGGTGGAAAAAGGGCGTTAGGTTTTTTACTGAAAAGTGAACTTTGTCAAAAACGCTCCAAATTTCGCATGCAGTTTTGTTTCCATGTGTCGAACAATGTTCTGCATGTTTTTTTTCCCTGAAGTTTGCTTCCTTTTTGAGATATTACGTATGCAAAAAAAAAACAAAAACATTTTTCCAAGGGCATCCTCTGGGGACCTTTTGTTGAATGGAAAACAAAAGAAACCTGCCATTCCTTTCATCGTGAGAACAATCTCCTTGTTATTAATTGCAACCTTTTGTTTCCAGTCATGCTATGAGGTTGTTAACAAATTCTTGAGGAATGACAGAATGATGAATTGTCAACCCAACAAATTAACATGCAAACAAGATCTACTAAGTTGTATAAGCACACAGTAACAAAAAGCTGAACATGATGGTTTGCCTGTGCATAAGAGTTTGACTATCAGGACATGAAATGTTGAATTCATTAAGGGCAGGGCACCGGCCAAATTGACTGCATGTGAGGATGATTTTTTCCACCTGCAGGATGGTTTAACTATCTTGTGGAAAGTTTTTTCTAAAAGCAGTTCTTTGCCTGCATCTGAAAACCAGTTTCTCTGAGGAATGCTGGAAAGGGGACTAGTCCCTTACTCAAAGGGGCTGGTCGCAGGGACTAGTCCCGCAAACAGTGCACACGAAGCGTTTTGAGTAACAAGTCGCAGGGACTTGTCCCAAAAATTCAAACTGGTTTGAATTCGTGGGACTAAAGTTGGTCCCTGCGACTAGATTTTGAAGCAAAAATGGCCAGTTCACACGATGGGACTTGTCCCCGCGACTTATTGCAGGTACTAGTCGCAGGGACAAGTCCCCTCATGTGTGCTGACCTTTAATGAAACCCCTGCATGATATCTTCCAAATTGTATTATAACATAACTGAGCCACTAAGCGTGCTCTCATTGGTTGACAGGTGTGTTTAGATGAGAGTATGTAAACATCGTTGTGACCTTTCAGATCTGCGCATACCTTTAAGAATTATTTTACAAAAGCAATAGAGAACTTTTCCCATGTTTGCAAAGCCTCATCTTAACACTTGGAGGGTTGAGAGAATTCTCGAAAGTTATGCAAACCCTTGCCTACGTCTCTGGTTTGCATAACTGTCTCAAATTCTCCCAAACCTCACTGTGTTTAGATGAGGCTATGTAAACATGGAAAAAGCGCTCTATTGCTTTATTGTAATGTGGTGCTGTTTATTATTGACTATTGCTGGAAAATTGTTTTACAACTTTGTGCCAAATCAGTGCTTTGGACACGTACAGTGTAATCAGACTGCCATAGTTCACTTTATTACTATTCACCTGATTTATGAGTCTGAAGTCATGACTAACTAACACAAGTCCTCCTTCAAAGTCGTTGATGGCATCTGCCAAAGCATCAATTGTCTCCATGTCCAAGTGATTTGTAGGTTCGTCAAGTAACAGGAGATGAGGTGCTTGAAAAGCCAGCCATGCAAACACCACCCGGCAACGCTGGCCATCAGATAGATTCCGCATGGGACAGATCTGTATTTTGAATTTCAGATAAAACAGCAATTATTATTTTTTTAAGAGTAAATTCACGTATCAACTTCAATCTAACCACCTGGGCTGGGTTGTTTGAAAGACGGTTAACGTTAACCCAGGATTCAACGTTAACTGAGGCATTATTTTTTCTTGTTAAAAAATGTTTTTCACCTCTAATGTTTGGTTTAGTTTGAGATTACAACAGCTCAAAACAGAAGGGCAAACAATATAAACAGATAACCTAACCAAAAAAATACAAAACTGAAATCAAAATTCGGGCTAACCCTGGGTTAGCTTAATCAGGCTTTGAACATTGCGGCCCTGTACAAGATTAAAACCATGTGATTCTAATCCCTCCAGGTGACATAAAATGCAGACACCAGACTGTGATCTAAATAGGGCTTGAAATTAATGCTCACAAACCTACAAAATGCAAGTAATTTTGGTAATCTTTGAGTGAGAAAAATATCCACTAGCAAACTTTGCAAGTTAGAATCATCCATGTCTCCTAAGACTAGTGGTCTCACCAGTTTGGTAGTGGAAAGAATCTTACTGGAAAAACAAAATTTAAACAATGGCAAAGATTCCCCTATATAATACATGTAGTTTTAAAAAACTGTCACAGGTGTGAAGCTCAACTTTGGGAACACTCCATTGAGGTGAGACACTCTCAGAAGGCACTCTCCTAGATGACATTATTAGTTACATTTATTTATTTAAGTTTTCATTTTCCCCAAAAGGTATTCTCTCTCCCACACTGTGAACTGTTTTGATAAGGATAATGATGCATCACCACAAACCTGTTGTTTTCCTGTTAGCCCATATCGCCCTATTGACTTCCGCATGTCCTCAACCTCTTTAATTTCAGGAAAGCACTTCATCATGAATGAAAGGGCTGACATGTCCAGTTCTAACATATCTTGGAGGTGCTGCGAGAGATATTTTTTTAATGACCTTACACATACATGTGGAACAGAAATTAAAACCAAACTAAAAAAGATCAAAACAAAACTTGTAAACAGACAACCCCTAGAGGCATCTTTCAAACATTTTTGATTGAAAAATAACTTCCAAAAGAGCTATTAATTTGACCAGACTGATACAGCTTGCCATTATTAAAAACTTTTAAAAAGTCAAGGGGTAAAACTTTTTGCTAACTTTGCTTCATGATTTAATATTTACATTAGACTTGATTTTCGCCATACTCAAGTCTGGTCTATGTTCCTGGTTGGGTAAGTCTAACAAAAAAATCCTACACCATACATTAAGCCATGGCTTCAGGGAAGGATGACAGGCTCCTTTCCTGAACAGTGGCTGGTAGTTGAGCCTGTGTTTTATTTACATGTAAATAGTTTTTTTGTTGAGAGGGTTTTGTCAAACCTGATGATAGCGGCAAATCTTAAGGTGATTATGCCTTCGTATAAGCCCATCAGTAGGCGTCAATGTTCCATCAAGCAGTTTCAGCAGTGTAGACTTTCCTGCACCATTGGGTCCCACTAAAGCTATTCTGGACTCCAAGTCAATTCCAAAATCTAAGTTCTTGTAAATGGCAGGCTATTAAAGCAAAACAGATAAAAATACATTGATAGTAATTATTTATAATAAGCAAACAAATGCAATCAAATCTCTTCAATCATCAAAAATCATTCTTTACCAAGAATGCAAGCCTGTGCATTTACTACTCGCATCTTTGAGAGAGCCCTACATGTACATTCATTGTTGAACAGTAAAGGGAAAGGGGGTAAATTCAAATGTGGAAGGGGTGGAAACACTTCAGGAAGTAGAGGAAGAGAAGGCAGGAAGTTAGAGAAACAAGTTCCAACATTGTGTCAAATACTGTAGTCAGTTTTCTTTTTTTTTCCTTCCTCACACACAGCCTGCATTGCAGTTGTTTCCTTGCCAAGTGCATGAGATACGAACAAAAAGCTTGGGAGGCATGCAAAGGTTGGGAAGGGATGAGTGGTGAGGAAGGGTTTCTTCCCCCCTCTTTTTTTTGGCTCTCTTGCCTCCTAAGCCTTTGCACATTTGCATGCCTTCCAAAACTTTTTGTTCACCTCTTACACACTTGAAGGAGAAAGACTGCTATGCATGCTATCCACTACAGAACTGGTACTGATAGAGAGGTGAGCTGAAAGGAGAGAGGTAACAGAATTAACTTATAAACTGGTGAACATGGTCTTGATGCCAAGTGAAATCTCAATAGCATGAAGATTAATGTCTTGCAATTAACAAGGAGTGTTGATGTTGTGAGCTAGCAGTAGTATAGGGTCAGCTTTCCAGATTTTAATTCCAAACATTTCTCAGTTTTCTTTCATTTGCAGTGTTAACACTCTCATAAGTGTTGCTCTCTAACTTTGAATTCTGACTTGTTACCTTCTCTGCTCCGTAACTGAAGCTCATGGTCTGTACTTGGACCACAGGAGGGGCAAGCTTGCCACAGTCAGGAAAATAGAATGTCAAAACCTACAGATACACAGAAAAAAAAAGTCAGCAAGACAACAATGATAGACGCAAACACCTGGGGAAATGTTGCTAATAAGATATTTGAGAGCCCGAAGATTTCCATCATGAGGTAACCATTGGAACCAGAAAAAACTTGCTTTCCTTTACAATCAGAGACCACTTTTTGGCAGAAGTAATTTTTGACAACCAATTACAAGTTAAGTGTTGGACAAATGGACTCTCAAACTTGCCAGTCTGCTCACTTTGGTCAAGATCAAATTTGCATGTGAGTCTATGCATGTTTTTCACTGTTTGATCACCCAGACCAAGCCATTGCAATTTGAGTGACATCCATTCATTGTTATAACAACCTATTAGCCAATAAAATACACAACTGTGGCACCACAGGACTAAGCCCGGTATAGCCTTGAATTTTTTTTTTTGCGACAGTACAGGTGCAAGTATCAGAGGGTTAACCCTCAAAATGTCAGCTTTTGAATCTCTTTACAGTGGCCAATTCACCTTATCAACCCGGTTGATATAACCAAATTTTTTTCTAATACTCCCCACTGATGCAGCACCACAGTGTTTTTAGAAACTTACCCCCTGTACATCTAAATTACATTGTACAAAGTTTGCAGATGGTATGTTTTGACATGGAAATATATGTTTCTTAAAAACTGTTTTACTGGCACATATATGTGTATCTTGTTGTCTAAATTAAATTTTTAGACACATTAAATAAAATTAATGCAACTGATTGGCTTCACCATTATCCTCTATTTGCAGAGAAAATCAAGTAGTTGTTTCTGGACCAATATCACATGCAAACAGTGAATCTCTACTACTTGTCTCTGTTGTAACCCTTAAACTTGGAGAAATTTAAAATAATGAAAATAATAACAGTCATAGTTTAGAGCTTGGGAATGAGACTTAAAATAACAACTAAGACAGTTCTCATCACCTTGTCCTTAGTGACTTTTTCCGTGAGTCCATTAGCCACCATCTTACCAAGAACCTTTTCCTTGCTTTGTGCCTGTCTTGCAAGTTTGGCGCTACCATGACCAAACCTTGCAATGTAGTCCTATGTACAGCAATATTACAAACAAAAAGAAGGAATATGATGAAAACATATTGCAGTGATTACTTTCAAGTACTCTTATACTGTTTATATATTATCGTAGGTTGCAAGAATATAATTTCTAATCATATCTGAGGAAACTTGTCAAAAAACAAATTCTCCAATGGTCACCATAACTAATACTGAAAATTTTTCTTGTGTGGCTAAATGTAATTTAGGCTAAGTTAAATGCCACACAATGCTGGCGAGCCGTATCTCCCAGGGTTCTGGTGCGGGGTGGCTGGGGATTTTGTGCCGGGGCCCCACATGGCTTACAGCTCGGCTTCGGATGTCAACCATTAGCATTTTGTTAATGCGGTTGGATAGTTCGCACTGTGATTTTATTCCCGGCCCACCCCTCCCTCTTGCTTTGGTAAGTATGTGGCAAGTATTTGTGTTTCCACTAACTTGTCAGTGTGATGGTGCCGGGTGGGTCACTGCCACTCACAGGTTTGACATGGATACCCTACACGTTTGGCTCAGTTTGTTTCGTGGTCGCACCCTCCTTTCTAGGCACCATTCCCCAAGCTTATCTATTGTTGATGAGTTTAACAACTAACTAACTAACTAACCAACTAACTAACCAACTAACTAACCAACTAACTAACCAACTAACTAACCAACCAACCAACTAACTAACTAACTAACTAACTAACTAACTAACTAACTAACTAACTAACTAACTAACTAACTAACTAACAAACTAACTTAC
>JAHPZR010056026.1:107500-117500 GCA_019787425.1 Platygyra sinensis | reverse complement strand
ATGAACATGAAATTAACAGGTCTCACTTTTTAAGCTCTTCCTCTAGCCACACACATGCATCCAAATCCAGATGGTTTGTAGGCTCATCCAGCAACAGTAGTGTGGGTTTAACAAACAGGGCTCGAGCCAAAGCAATTCTCATTCGCCATCCTCCAGAGAAATCTTTTGTTTTTGTCTGTTGCATGGAAGGCGTGAAGCCAAGACCATCAAGAATTTCAGCAGCTCTTGTCTCTGCTTTGTCTGCATCAAGGTCCTCAAGTCTTTCAAAGATATCTAATAATCTAGAAGAAATAGTTTTTAATGACTCCACTACTGGAGTGTACCCACATCTTCCTAGCAATAATATTGTTATTTAAAGAAACAAGTTACATGGTCTGATGGAGGAGCTCAGTAGAACATAAAGTAATAAAAAACAATGTACATCCACCTAACATAGTTAAAAATCCCAACTGGTAGAGGCCGACCAGTTGGCTATTTACAGTGTATAAGTGCAGTCAAGGATTTGAACGTGGGACTACAAATCGAGCCTGTTATTTAACACTCAAGCAGGGCATCTGACAGGATGAGGTGGTGCGGATCCCCATAATTCGCCTACTTCTGCATCCTCCGCATCCTTGGGGCATTTTTCCGCATAAAACTAGAACATTACTACATATAAGCGAGAAAGCAACTGCTCACCACCCTCAGAAGCAAAAATAGCGAAGAGTTTGATCATTTTGAAGAAGTTATTCAAAACGATTTCTTTCGTAAACGATTTCTTTTGATGGGCCTGGGTTCTAGTTTGGGACTTCCAGTGTCCAGGTTTTTCTCGTCTGATTTAATGCCTGGTTACTAAGCTTTGGACAAACTCAACAGCAAAAACTATGGAAAAACTGTTGAACGAAGAAATACCTGTCCATGAATGGCAGCAAAAGGTCAAACATGTCATAAAGGACTAAAGTTCTCGGTAAGACGTATCTTACACACTGAAAAAAGCCAAGGGAACAGCTTGATTAATTTTAGAAATTTCCGCATAATCTGGTGTCTTTTCCGCATAATCGTCACTTTCGTCTGCATAATATTGCAGAAAATTTCCACATAATTTTCCATTTTTTTTCGCACCCTATCAGATGGCGTGACTCAAGGGTTGCTTCTTTCGTCAAACTTAAACAGCATGGAATGAAGATGTCGTGAATGAGACTGTGCACCAAACAGAATATGCAACCTTGTACCTTTCACTTCCTTCATCCCCGAGCCTTGTCAGCTCAGCAGCCTCGGCTTCAAGACGGGTTCTCTCCTCATCAACCTCCATAACACACTGAAGCGCTGTCTTATCCGAGGCCTCCATCTCATTCTTTAGATGAAATATGTCAATATGATTAGGAATTGGGATGTCCCTGTTTCCTATTGTTTCCAACATGGTGGATTTACCTGCACAGACAACAACAAAGACCAAAATACATAAAACATGCACATTTAGATATTACTCTGGAACCCCGCCTTACAGTCACCCAGTTATTACAACTGCTTAGTCAGTCATTTTCTTACATTAATCAAGCTTTTTTGCTCAAGATGACCAGATATTGGCCTCATGTTTTCCTTGTTTGCATGTTTACAGTCTTGACTCCATCTTGGCCCAAGGATACGCAAAATAGAGCCTAATAGGCAATATACATGTATATCCAGCCATCTTGGCTTCACACTCAGCCAATAAATAACCCATACTTAATTACTGTTTGACTGATAGAACAATAACAGTGAATGTTGTTGAGTTCTGCTTATGAGACAGTGGGACAATATTTTGGGTTGATCAAGTTCACCAGGCATGTGTCGATTTTTACAGTTGTTTAAATCCAGAGGCTGGACTGAAATACATTGTATCAAAGGAAATTCACAAACTGCACAGACCTGTGACTTACAAACGTTCGGTAGACCAGTGTTAAATGGCTCTACTCTACTACAATTCCTCCCACTAACACAGCATATACGTGCATGTAAAATGAAACAAGTGTAAAGCTAAATGGGTCGAAAGACAGGCAAAAAGAAAACGGCAAATGTACAGTCGAGTAGAACTGTTACCCCCAATTTACTATTGTAAGGAATAAGACTACGTTTGGTAGTATTAAATTCGATGTCTCACCAAGAAGGAATAAGATGGACAAATTTAAGCTGACTTGAATTTTAAACAGAATCTAGATCATATAATCAGCTACATGTACACGGATCAAGGGCAACTCTTAAACGAACTGATTTCAATATTCGAGAAAGCTCTAGAAAAACAGATTTTTAAGATGGTGGCTGAGCTATTACAACATCATGCACTATGGCGAAGAATTCAAAGGACTTCGAAAACCGGAACTATTGCCCGAAGACTTTGCTTACTTCAACCGTTCACTGATAAGTTTCATTCGAGACGAATAAACAGAGAACTTTGAAATCGAAATGTTTACAAATGACTTATTAGAACTTCGACGATCCAGAATCTGGCCACAGGAAAAATTTACCACGCGCCGGTGTGTTCGAATTGAAGGAAAAGAAAGAAACACGTCGAATAACTTACCACATCCATTTAGTCCCAATAACCCGTATCTTCGGCCACAGTTCAACTCGAGTTTTGTATCAGTTAACAGTTCAACACCATGGAAAGTAATGGAAAAGTTTTCAATCTTCACGTCTCGCGACTGTTCGTGTGAAGCCAAAACACCGGTACACGAACGGTTTGACAAATCCAACTTCACGGAGGCGCCATTTTCCGTGGCGCTCGAGTTTTCAACTCCATTTTCTGTTGAATCTACAGCCGGTTTTGGCTTGCCTCTGGACTGAGCGGCAGCCTTTTTCTTTGCTTGACGTTTTTTCGCTGCTTCCGAAGGCATAGTTACGTTTCTCGGCTAAAAGAAATTGAGAAAACTTTCAGTTATGAGAAACACGAGTGCAAACAAAAATTTTGGTTATCACGATTGCGCCACAGGTAACATGTGCATTATATTCTTGTTTCCATGTTCTCTCGGATTATTTAGTCGAAAGAGTCTGGGTTTGATTTTCCTTTGCCGCCCTGTTTCCATGACTACTAGTCAAGTTGGGAGATTTCAAAATGGCGGTAGCTCGCACAAGAGCGATGGTTTCAGAAAGTTTTGATAGTTTTGTGGCGCCTGTGATCAATAAACCAGTGCCTAATCATCTCTTGGAAACAAGTAAGTGTATTGTTAAGTTAAAAACACTTGTTAAGGTCAACGTTGATTAAATTTTCGTACAGATTTTCCAGTGATTTTCGACTGCGGATATCATAAAGTATTTGGTTTTGCAGAGATATATGCCAAAGTTGGTCAGAACTCTATTCTGCAAGCCAAGCCTTCTGTGGTTCACTTTAATGGATTTCAAGTTGGTGAAAAAATCACCAAAACACTTGTGAGTATCAGGTCTTATTTTTAATGATCTCAATTCAATGATCATCTAAATGTACATGTAATTGACAAACAAATACAAATGCAAAATGGCTGAGTACAAGTAATTTCTTTTATGTAAGTAGAGTCATAATAAGTTCTGAAATCAAATTTTATCGGCTGCTTGATTACTAGGATATCTAAGAATACTTCTGTGTTGTTCTTGACTAATGAATTCTTCAATAAGTTTCTATATTTTTTTAATAATTCTGAGACTCCAGGACATTACAACACTTTATTTTATAGCTTGTGTTTGTAGCCAATGTAACGTGCATTTAGCACATTCAATTCTCCTGTATTGGCTGTAATACCTTCAGGCTAATTATGGATCCAATGCAATGCAAAAAGCCATTTGATAAACAACTTGTTGGTGTCAAATGTTTGGTCACTATGGGAAAATCTCAAACTTTGACCTTGCCATATCAACCTCACTACAGTGGAACCTCGATTTAACGAACCTCTATTTAACGAAGTCCTCGATATAACGAACATAATCCGGAAGCCCAAACGTAAAATCTACCTCGATATAACGAATTACAATGTCAACACGCAGCAGAAGATAAACGCTGAACAGATCAACAGTCAACAAATCCTTAAATCCTTATGGTAAAGAGGCAGCAACGCATTCTCGTCCCCAGAGGCCGCGACGTGACGGTGACGGGGATCGCGACCTCTGGCCCGGTCCAACGACATTTCGGTTTTGAATGGCTTTGTAAACACAATAGATTGAGACCAGAACCAATCACATTTGTCAGACTCAGCTCTGGGCATGCGCAGAGTGACGGGAAGTCCGTGAAAAGCGGACTTCCTGAGTTGGACCTGGCCAGAGGTCACGATCCCGGTAACTGACCAAAAGGATCGCGGCCTCTGGGGACGAGAATGGCAGCAACCTTTCAGTCAACAGCTTATTATGTGTTGTAGACATTGGCATTATGGTATTTCCACAGAAGTCACCTGTGTTACAAATCAATCATTAACTACGACCTCGATATAACGAACCTTTTGGTCGTTTTCCCTCAAATTCGTTATATCGAGGTTTTCGATATAATGAACCCTCAATTTAACGAACAAATTTGGCTGGTCCCCAGCGACTTCGTTAAATCGAGGTTTCACTGTATCACTTGATCAATACAGCAAGATCTCATTTTCATATTTCCCCCATGAAGTCCTCACTTGCAGTCAATAAGTAGTTATGTAATTTACTCTAATAGTATGTAATTTAGTGTTCTGTTGTATGAATTAAATGCAAATTTAATATATCAAGTGGAGTATTATAATTTTTCTACACAGAAAATATTTCTTATTTTCACTTCCCGTTAGGCACTTGAAAACCCCAGTAGGGGAACTCCCATTTAAAAAGGCAAGGGATGTTCGTAGGAAAAATTGAATTTAGCTTCTAAAGGAGACTAATGTGGATGTTGCTTGAGCTTCATATGAGCCCTAAGAGATACCACTTAAAATGGGATACTTTTGATCACTAGCCACTGCCCTAGAGAATATCCCGCACGTACTTGTAGATCCAACTTGCGTACTCGGGAGATCAGCAGAAATCAAACCTGAAAACAGAAGTGAAATTAGAGCATTTCTTTTATTATTATTTCTTAGTTATTTTCTCAGATAACTAGAGTAATTTTGTTGTTGCTTCTGGCTAAATGGCCTATAAGTAGTAAATAAGTAAATTTCTAAACTACATGATGGTATGTACATACAGACTGACATGCCTCATTTATTTCTCAGAGGTTAGCAAATGCTTCTGACGAAAGCCAAAGAATGCACATTCTTCCACCGTCTACCAAGTACTTTTACATCAAATACACCAAGAAGGTAAACTGTTACTTCTTACTTGTAATTTGGAGGGGGAAAAGGCCTAAGGAATAAATTATTAAAATATTATTGTACAATGTAAGTTTCAAGATAATATTTTTATCCTTTTATAGGAGAAGCTTGTGCCAGGAATGTTCATTGAAGTCTTAGTTGAGTTTACTCCTGATGAATGGCGATATTATTACGATTGCATACGGATTCATACCAAGGTAACCAATCATAGGGTTTCTTACATGAGTGATGCTTAAATACAGCTCTATTCAGTCAATGGACATTTTCGAAGTGGATACCACTCTATGACAGAACAAACAAACTTTTTTTCTAACAAAACTCTTAGGATACATTTGCGAGCAACTGATAGTGAGTTAGTTAAGCTGGTGTTTCAAGCATTAGCTCTTGGCAAAGATGACAGGTTAGTGCTTGAAACATCAGCTTCACTACAGGGACTGTGTTTCACCTTGAAAGTTACGAAAAAGTAGAATCATGACATACTGAGTACTTCATATACTTTGGCACTCGAGAGGTTAAAACCGTCAAACTTGTGTTTTAATTTATCCAAAAAATTTACAGTATACTGTTATGCAGATTGTTCTAGGAAGGTAATCTTCCAGTACTTACTGTAAAGCTAGAGCTAGTAGTGATGGCAAGTATCTTTAAGGATTGCGTGAGAGAGATGCAGAAGTCTGGTGATGTTGTTTCCAGTAAATATCCACTGTATCCCATGAAAAGTTTTTGCAGATTGACTCTTCCATCCCTCAGGCAAATCCAGTAATTAGCTTCGTACTCTCTGTTTAAAATTTTGCATTTAAGTAACAGTCCATGTAAGAAGGAGGCAACCACGCGGCAAGGAATGCAGAAAGGTGCTAACTTTTGCACAACATTGCTATTGTTGTATCATACTTCTGATTGGCTCAATCAGCAAAACTTACCAAAATTTCAGGTAGCAGCATATTTATTTATCTTTAATTGATCAACTATTTTCATTTGAACAAAATCTTTTCTGAATCAAAATATCACAGTAATCCTATGTGGGGAACATTGAAAAGTTTGAGGCTTTTATTGTCTTTGTTTAAGACTGTTGTGATTGGTTGAAATGTTTACACACAAAGAAAACTACCTTTCAAAATGGAGTTTAAATACATTTTATTTCATAACTTTGCTTTCCATCAGTTGATAAATTCTTGGTCTGAAAACACAACCGTTTCAACGTGGGGAAAGCTTATTGCCGCAGAACAATAGAAAATGGTACAGTTTTTACCTGGATGATTACTTAATTTCCAAATACCTTTCATGCAGTGGGTACAGATAGTTATTGAAGCTGTTACCATTGAGCATATTCGGCTGCCTGAACTTTAAACTTGATGTAATGTTCATTTGACTGTCTGTTTTTGTTTTTTAGGCAGAAGAAAACCTCATAATTCCTATTCATGCTTATCCTGTGATGAACACAGATGAATTTCCTAGAGAGGTTCACTTTCCTTCAGTTCCATTAGGAGAAAGGTAAGCAAAACAATAATTCAATTCTTCCAGAAGCCACATCTGAAACTAGGGTGAATTGTTGGAAAATTTGTGAAAAAATCATACAGTGAACACTATAAAATAGTGAGTTTGGTCTTAAGTAAAAGCTTAATTTATACATGTCATGTTTCACTACTTTGTAAACCCAGGGGAGTTTTGTTTCGTAGGTACAACCAATTGAAACAAGCAATTTTTGACAGGGCAAATTAATTGTGGGCACATTGGAATTTCAGAGGGGTTTTGTTTCCGGGCGCATGAGGCCGCATCAGATGTCAATGGTTAAATAAATGTAATACTTATATGTAGTAAAGGCTTGGAAACCAAGGGAAACATTTACTTATGAGAAGTTAATGTTGAGATGGTGACTAATGTTATTTGCATTAGCAGTAAATTTATAATAAATGTCCCACAACTGCTAATGTTGTGACACCTTTATTTTCAGAGTTCTTGTTAAATTGGATTATAAAGAGTGTGTCACATAAATTATAAATCAAATGGCACCAACAAGCAATCAAAATTTCTGCCCTCCAGTGTTTTTTTTTATGTTTTAAGCTTAAGGACGTTCGCGCCCAAAAACTTCCCACGCACAGATTTTTTTTAAACTTCGTCTGCAGGTAGAAAATGATAAGTTAAGATTAAAAACGTAAAAAAAAATCGGGGGTCACCAAACTCGTTTTGAAGATAAGGCGTATCACAGACCATAGCATTTCTAGGATTTCCAGTCATTTGAGGCGATTTTGCTCAGATTCATTACTATCGGCATATAGTTAATTTGAAGAATCATATCTAAGTTATGTGTGTTTAACACAGCACATATAGGCCTATTTGATAGATCTTTGCTACATATGTCATTAAATCAGCTAGAATTAGCCTTAAAAAATACAACTTCTAAGTTACGCACACCCGTATCCACATACAAATTCGACCCTATTTGAATAGCATATGAGAAATAATTAAAACTTCCAACGTACAGATTTTTTTTGTTTTTTAGTATAATGGAAAGAATCAGAAAAGGAAGTGATCTGCCGAAAAAAAAATTGGGGGTCACCAAGCATCCAACAAAAATATTCGCACACAAAGTTAACACAAAGGTCATCAGCTCTATATTTTGTTGAGTTTTCGACTCGGTGCGCGCGCTTGAAAATGACGTGGCACGCTCGTGACCAATGAATAGCGTGCGCACTAGAGATGCGCAGTAGCAATGGGCGCGAATGTCCTTAATACACAAATTTATAAAATAATTGTGACATATTTTGTTTATTACATAGAATAACACAGATGATTCCCCTCAAGTGTGATATTCCTGTGGATTTTGAGTTCATGTTGAGTTTTGTTCAGTTGCACCCAGCTTTCACAGTTGAGCCCATGTCAGGTAGGATCTTGAATAAGAATATTCTTACTACAGTAAAAAATAACATTATGGCCTTCAGGAGTAACCAGCTTGCATTAATTTCCATCATGTTGTTCTTGATCTGGGCCAGCTACCGGTACTCTGCCTGGCTGGGTTATTTGTCTGATAATTAGACCTAGAAAGAGTTGGCAAATTAAAATCAGCTACCTACTCTAACATTAAAGTGCTGTCTGCATAAAAACATTTTATGACAACCCTTAATATAGGCAAGAATTAAAAATAATGTCTTTTTTTTAATTCAAGTACATGCATGATTTGACAAAATCTTTGATTATCTACTAGACATTTTATCTTTTATGTTTTTTCAGGAATTGTGCCAGGCAATAGTAAGGTGGAGGTAAAAGTGACATTCACACCAATGGACTTCTCAACTGCTCACATGAAACTCCAGGTAAATGAGTGAAAGCAATCCTATAGGCAAATTCATCGCGAAACATTTTCAGGCAGGCCATTATAATTATGTGTTGTGGTTTGAATTTATTTTTGGTTTAATTCTTGTTAAACCAGTTTAAATTTTTTAAACTGGTTCATATTTTTCAAACTGGGTTGAAATTTTTAAACCAGTTTAATTTTCATTTGAGCAGAATGTGAGCATGTGTCTTAGTAATTTGGGTTAAGCACTCAAGTTAGTGATTAGGCCTAAGCACTTAATTAGAATGGTTAGCTTTGATGTTAGGCTGGGAACTTTGCATATGACTTAGTAGTTTGGGTTGAGCTCTCAGGTTAGTGATTAGGCCTACCTAACTACTTATTTGGAATTGCGCCTTCTTAGTAATTAAGACAAAGTTCATGTATGAATAAATTAAAATTTATATGTATTTATGAATAAATTAAAATTTATATGAGAGGGGCTTCGGGGTGATGAACTGATAATTAAAACAAGTATGAGAGCTCTTGCATCCAGTGCTTTCATTGCCAAGTGGTAATGACAGTGGGAAACAGATCCAGAGGTTGGCAGTTCAAATCCTGGTGAGTACGGGATAAAAAGAAAAAAAAGTGAAACCTGCTGTTAATTAGTATATTTGGGGGAAGGGGTAGAGTAGGGGTATAGAGGAATGTGAAGAGTTATTTTCGCATTTTTATAGATAGTTGACAAAAAATAAATAAACTGGTTTGAAAATTTCTATCTGGTTTGAAAAATTTCAACCCAGTTTGAAAAATTTAAACTGGTTTAAAAAAAATTAAACCAAAAAAAAAATTCAAACCGCAACATATGCATTTACACAGTGCTGTTTAAAATTGTCTTGTTTCTATTTGGCAATTCTCATAATTAAAAAGCATCTCTATCCATGTATGAAGTTTAGCTGATTGTGAGTGTTACATTGGCTGTTCAAATTAAGGCTTATCAAGGCCACAGAGATTCTTTGAACTTCAAGTGCAACAAGTGTCTAAAACCTTCCTGTATTGTTGATTTTAGCTTCTGGTCTCCCAGTTCAATATGTCTCCTCTTGTGTGTTCTTTCACTGGAACTTCTGAACCAGGACTTGCGAAAAGGTATATCCAATTTAAATATAACATTATATGAATTAATTAAATTGTATATATTTTTAAATTTAATTTAAATTACTAGTATGGCAAATGTAATGTAATTGTATGTGTGTGATAATCTTATTTTAATACTAGACATTGTCTAATATACTAGACATTGTCTGATGTCAGGTGTACACCACACCTCTCCAACATTGCTTCTAGTTCACTCAACGATTTTTAGGGTATAAAGAGATGCAGGTACTTAGGGCAAATTAATAAATTGAGCTGTTAACCTTTGGGTGATTAGCAGACTTATAAACATAGATCTATGATGAACTTTCTTGTAATTATCAGCTAC